>SIJG01000072.1:421947-463173 GCA_023374025.1 Heterodera schachtii | reverse complement strand
ATGCAGAATAAAATTTTATTTAAGTTTTAAATACTTAAATATTTAATTTTTATTTTTTCTTGCATTTTCCAATTTTTTGTGGTTATTTAAAATTTAAATTTAATTAATGCTTGAAAATTTTTCTTTTCCTAAAAAGAAAATAAATTCACAAAATTTTTAAAGAAAAATTCTTCGGTCTTTGGGCATGAGAGAATTGCTAATGGAAAGGACAAAAATGGCCCGGCAAATTTTAGCAGAAAATTTTTAGTTGTGTGAATGAATTTCAATCAGTGGCTAATAGTTTTCTTTGCCAAAAATTGCAAAAAAAAAATATCAAAAATAATTTTTTCCAATAAAAATATTTTAAAATTTTACATAAAAGCTAAAATGGGGCATGAGAAAATTTATTGTGGGGATGAAAAGCGCGAAAAAAAGGGAATTTGCAATGAATGAATTGAGACAATTGAAAAGGAAGGATGAATAAATGAATTGTTGCGGTAAAAGCGGGGAAAAGCGGGGAAAACGGGGCCATCCCTATGAATCGGGGGAAATTTTTGGGTGTCGGATACCACTATCTTTTTCTGAAATTTTGAAAAAAGGTTGGAAATTCTCAGAAAATTTTTTTTTTAATTTTTTTTTAAATTAGAATTTTATGGAATTGACGCAAAAAATTAAAGTGGTCTTTTGACTGAACGTTTGTCATTCTTATGGAAAAGTGACAAAACGAGTTAAGCAAAATTACAGCAAATTTTTGTTCAGCTAACACTCGCCCGGCAAAATAAGATTTGCATTTTCGCGAAAAAATTCAGTAAAATAAGTCACTTTTAGAGAGCGAGAAAAAAAAGCATTTAAATGCTTTAATTCGAATTGTGCTAGCGAAATTGATAAAAAATAAGATTTTTTGAGCACTTTTTTTTTTAATTTTTGGCACATATTTTGGCCTTTTTTGGGGTATGGAAAAGTAGTCAATCCCACAATTTAATCAACAACAGTCAAATTCAAATCAAATAAAAACTCGAATATGCACGAAGGAGACGAAATCAAATTGAATGCCCCCGTCGACAGTAAAACAACAAATTGTCACCCCTACGTCATGCCCCCCCCCCCCCCCCCTCATTTAAATTAACGCAATTTTCAGCGCTGGGAAAGTGATCATTTGTGATCAAATGTTGGGGAAGTGCGCAACCCCCGCGAGGGAGAAGCGAACAAAAACAAAAAAAAATTTGAAAAAATTTTCGACATTTGGGCAGAGAATTTGAATGCCAAAAAAAGATATTTTTGTAAAAAAAACACAAATTTTTTCAAAAACAAATGATATATCATTCATTCAATTTGATTCCGTCTCCTTCGAGCATATTCTAGTTTTGATTAAGGCCAAAAACGAAAATTTCGAAGCACAAAAAGTAATTTTCCCTATAAAGTTTTTTAGAGAATGGTAAAATAAAAGTATTTATCCAAAATAATGATTATGACAAAACAATTAATAGATGTACTATTTAATCGCTATAAAATATGTTTAGCTTATCATTAGGGTCGTGGTTTTAGTGACGAAAAATCAAATATCGAAATAGTTAATGAAATAGTAAGTAAATGCCAAAATAAAGCCAAAACAGTGACAAAAAGTCGTGAATACCAAAAATCCTTGTCAAAAAATATATAAAAAATTTCGAACTTGAATTTTGAGAAACTTTTCCTTTCTTAGGGGGTGTATTTTCTGAAATATTATTAAACTCACTTTAAAAAGCTGAATATTAAAATTAAAGATTAGAGGATTAGGAATTAAAAATTGGATATTGAACATTAAAAATGGCGAAAAGAAAAAATAGAAAATGAAATTAAAAAGTTCTTTATTTTAGCGACAGTGAGCTTGAATAAAATAATATTTCCATTTTTGAGATTTTTGGTGCTTCCATCCCATGGTTCAGTAAAAATAGGGATTTCAGAATTTTATACCCTATTGAGACACTTGAAATACTTGAAGGCTACCATATGTCTGATTTTAAATAGACTTCAGTTTTGTCAGGATTTCTGACATCCCGACATTTTTTTCAAAAAAATCGAGATCAATGATCCCGGGAAAATCCAGAAGGGGCACCAATGCCACTCGGGCTTTGCTGTTTAGTAAAAAAAAAGACCGTAATTTCCATAATCATTAATTCACTAGTTTCAATCATCAGCAGCCCATTTATCTTAGTTCTCTCATGGCCAAGTCTGCCAAGTCTGGTGATGCCGACAAAAGCGGACGTGAAAGTGTTTCTTTGTTTGTAAATTTCGAATTAATTGTGAAACAAAAGTGTATAACGAATAAATATTTTTAAATGAAATCCAAAAATATTTGGCTCTTTGCCAGGGCGGGATTTACGGGATTAATCAAGCAAAATCTCACAATTTCCTAAAAATCTCACACATCACAGGTTGACTATCGATGTTCGAAGTTCGAAACTAATTGGAAAACGCTTGTCCAATAGTTAATTGCATTTGGACCAGAAAAACCATTTTCTAAAATTTTTCTAAATAAGAAACAAAACCTTATTAAATGTAGGAAAATGAATTGTAATCAATGATAAAAATTTTTGCTTAATTAAGAAAACGAATTTAACTCATCAGAGACTTTTTTTTCTTAAAAATAAAACATTCGTAAAATAAATTTAAATGAATAAAAATTAAAATTAAATTTTTTGTTTTTGTTCGCTTCTCCCTTGCGGTGATTGTGCACTCCGCCAGCATTCGATCAAAATTAATCACTTCCCCTGCCCCGAAAATTGCGTTTGCTTCAATGAGGGGGACGGGGGGGGGGGATGCATGACGTAAGGGTGACAATTTATTGTTTTACTGTCGACGGGGGAGGAGGAAATGAGTTGCCAAAATATTTGGGCATTTTTTAATTGGGATTGAGCATAAATTCAGGTGAAAACCAACTTGGATCTTGATTTTTCATTCGCTTTTTTTAATCAGAAAAAACCTTGCACCGACCGCTCTCTACTAAATTATTTTAATTTTTAGAAATTCATCCAAAAGGTAGCATTTAACATTTAATATTTTTATAAAAACTAAAAAATTAATATAATTACTTTCAAAAAAACGATTAATAAAATTTATTAATTACATAAAGATGGAAATTAATTATAATTGTTTTATTACTTTTCTGTTTTTCGTTCTTCCCATTGTCCTTTTTCACTGCTGTGAGTCAAAAGAAACTACAAATTTGTGTCAAATATGAGAAAATAATGGCGGAACGTAAAAACGGAATTGCAATGGAAAGATTTTCATAAAAACAGTCAATTAAATTAATTAATTATTACAAAATATTCAAAGTGGCGAATGCTTTTTGGCATATTAATTGAGTCGGAGGATGAGGCGAATTGGGAGCAAATTTCACTCATATTTGTAAACAGTGGAAAATCCGTCGGCGGATGAAAATGCAAAGGATGACCAAAACTTCGGAGAATGGTCCGAAGAATTCAATTCAAATTGGCACAACGAAAAATATTAAGACTCCAAGTTAGAAGAATTATTTGTACATTTTTACTTGTTGCATTTTTGTTTCGCTGTTGGAGTACCAATTGTATCTTGCCATTTTGCTCATAAAAAAATAAAAATTAAATTATTGTGTGCCAAAATATACCAAAATCGACAAAATCGGTCCCATACGTTGACATACAAACTTACAAAAATCAACTACAAAAAAGCACCCATCCTGCAGCTCAGAAAAGAAAGTAAAAGCAAAATAAACATTTTAAATTTGAATAAACAATAAATTAATTATCTATAAATTTTTGGCATTATATCAACAAAATTGGCATAAATTGCACTCAAATTACATTTTTTTTTTGCCATTTTGGATCAAATTTCAAAAAAAATTAAAAGCCTTTTTTTATGGCAAAGTCCTCGACTAGAAAAATGGGCAATACCAAATTAACAATTTTAAGCTAAATTAATCTTATACATAAAATTCCAACTCCAAAAAGCCACCCTCTTGGCCGCTCTCATTAGCATGCACAACTGTGGAGTTGTGTGTCAAATGGTAAATTTGCTAAAATTTTTATTTAAATTGTGTTTTGGTTTATTATATGGGCTTCAAAATTTTGCCGCTAAATTTTTTTCATGCCTTATAATTACTCATTTTATAAGAAAATCTAGAGTTTTTGGAAATTTTAGTGTTTGGACTTACTTAAAAAATTTTAGTAAAATTCTTTAGTTTACCCTTGCCCCCATTTTAGTTTTGCACACTGAAACTTTATGAAATTATATTTTTTATTTAATTTTAAAAATAATAAATTTTCCTTGTAAATTCATTATTTTCAATTTTATTGCTAAAATTTGATAATAATTTTTTTCTACGATTTTATGCGATTTATTAATAGATTATTATGACTAGGAATGCGACTTTTAATGATGAGAAAAATCTCGTTAATTAAAATAGATAATAAAATGCCAAAATAATGACAAAAAGTCCCAAATAGTGAAAAATATGACATAATTTTCAGCCAAAAATTGAGCAAAAATAATTTTTATTCACCATTTGCTGTTGTAAGTGTCATTTTAGGTCAATCTTAGAGGTGTATTTTTTGGTTTTATTGCATTTTTGTCAATGAATTTTCCAATAATATCGAAATAATGTAGTGAAAATAGTGATAAAAGAGTAAAAAAGTGAATTTTAACTATTTTAGTGACGAAAGGCCAAAATTGACTTCCTATAGATAGTGTCAGCTCTTTCTTCAAAACAATTGCGCAAAAAAAAACTATTTGAGGATTTTTATAAAATAATACTCAAAATTACGAGAAGACATAATATCATCAAAATTTAAATTTTTCACTTCGTTTCAAGTTGAAGCAAATTAGAAAGAAATTTCATAGGCATCAAATAATAAAACCAAATAATATTTTTAATATCATTTATTGGATTTTTATAAAAAAAAAATTTCGTGAGTTAAACTTTTTAAATTTATTTGAACTTAAAATATAAAATTTTCATCAAATTTTATCATTCGTCCATCTTTTTGGGGGTTTTCTTCTCTTCTGATCTCAGCCAAGCTGTCCGCTTTTGGCAGTCGGCTCGTCATGGAGTGCCACACTGTTAAGATTTTTGGGTTAAATTTGAGAGTGTTAATGAGATTTGTCTAATCACATTTTGGTTTAAAAATTATTATGTGGAACTTTTTTTTTGAAAAAACCCGATTTTTTAATAGAAGATTTTCAACAACAAAAAACGATGAAAAAGAATTACGTGTTTGCCTTCGCGTTCCCGCTTCCTCTGCTGAATGGCTCCCCACAGCAGCACGTTCTCCGCGGTAGCCGCACCGAGCGCCTGGGAGGACGCGCTGCTGACCATTTGAGTTGCGTGGAAAAGCATTGAAGAGATAATGGTGAACAAACTTAAATTTTGAGGGGGTGATTAATTTTGAAAATTGGAATTTTTATTTGATAAAATTCGAATTTACATAATATTTTAAAAATCCTATCACTTACACCAAAATACAAAAAATTCCATTTTTTTTCATTTCAACTTCTCAGAATTGCCTCAATTAACATACCAAAGTGCGCGCCAAATGTTCATGTTGAATTTTGTGAAGGGCACAATTGGGTTGATGAGTGGGATTGGTGATCAGAAATTAATTAATTCCTAAAATTTAGCAATAAAATTAATGAAATTTCGGTGAGTACCTCCAAAGCAAATGAGTGAGTGCTTTATTGGCCTTTCCCTTGGCCATATCGTTGCTTAAATACAACAAATGTGCCCCCACATGCCTTTGTCACTGTTTTTTATATTTATTTTTACTGTAATTTTTCCTAATTATACGCAAATAATTCCTCGCAAATGCTTAATGTTCTTTTACAAGTAAAAAATTGCTGGCCATCACTTGTAGTAATAAGCATTTACTCGTGAGTGGAAGTAGGACAAAAATTTGGGGCAGAGATTTTTTTTCTACAATTTTTCCTCTCACAATTCGCCAACAATTCCACGCAAAATTACATATACTTTTAAACAAAAAATAGCTGGCCTTGGGTGGCGAGTATTTTTACTGTAATTTTTCCTAATTATACGTAAATAATTCCTCGCAAATATTTAATGTTCTTTTAGCAGTAAAAAATTACTGGCCAATAAATGTGTACATAAAAGGGAAGTGGGCCAAAAATTTGGTGAAGCGAAGAAGTTCATTGTCGACAATTTTTCTCATCAAATTCGTCAACAATTTGGCGTAAAAATTATTTTACTTTAAAAAATTGCTGGCCCAACAAATGCAGTAATAGCATTTGCCGGCCGAGTGTTAGTTAAAGAAAAATTTGCTGTAATTTAGCTTGATTTATCACAACAATTTTCTGTAATTTTGCTTAACTTGTTTTTTCTAAAATAATTAAAAATATATAATTTTTGAAAAAAAATCAAATAAATTTTTCCGAAAATTTCCAACTTTTTCAAAATTTAAAAAAAAAAAACGATAATCGGGTTCCAACGCCCAAAATTTTCCCCCGATTCATTAGAAGGCCCCGTTTTTCCCCCGCTTTACCACAACAATCATTCATTCATTAATTCCTTTTCAATTGTATTTCTCCGATTCATCTCACTCCTCTCCCACTTTTGCGATTTTTCATGATTTTCGTTGTCATAAAATATTTTTGCGCGCCACAAAAATCCGTTTATTTTTATCCCTTTCCATTCTTTCCGACCTTTGCTTCCTTTTTCATCAATTTGATTGGTTTTTTGGCAAATTGATCAACCATAGCCCAGTTTTTTGTCAATTTTTTTAATTCCTGGGTTTATTTTGTTTAAATACGAATGATGTCCAATTTACCCCCCCTCCCCCTCTTAAACCAGTCGCGCTTTTGCGCCCCCCCCCCCCGCCCCGGGGGACGTCATTTGCGCGACGCAATTCCGTTAGCATTGTGCACACCCATTTGTATGATCAGTCGGTGTAAATGCTTATATCCCATCCCCCTCTCCCGTCGATCGCTTTGCCCCCTCTCAGCAACAAAATTACATTTTCAGCATCGAAATCATAAACTTGATTTTTTTACATTTTGACTTTCTTTTTATTATTTTGTAATTTATTTATAAAATTTTTATCATTTCCATTTTTATTTTATTTTCATTTTGGAATTATTTCAGTTAAATAATTATTTCCTTTTTATTTAAATTTAAATGTATTTTGTATCTTCAATATCCATATCCAATTTGTTTCCTCATATTTTTTAATTGTTTATTATTTTCCAATTTTATTTTTAAATGTATTTTATAAGTTTCCTTTAATTTTTAATTGTTTATTATTTTGCAATTTTATTTTCGATTTTATCCGCTATTTTTAATTGTTTTTTATTTTTATTTATCAATTTTTTATTTCTATTCATATTTTCTTTTCCAATTTTATTTTATATTTTATTTTAAATTCTCTTTAAAAATCTTTTTTTTTATTTGAAACAAAAAATAATTCTTTTTCTTAACCTCTAAATGTTCTTCCAAATTTTGTTTGGCAACTTTCTTTTCCCTTAATTGATTGCTTTTTTTCTTGGATTTGTCCCCTCCCTTCCAATCCTTTGAATTATGCCGCCAATTCCTTACTTTGTCCTTATTTTATACTTAATTTTTTTCCACTTTTTTTTTGTTTTTTTTTTCTTTTTCATTAAAATCTTTTTTTAAAAACGAACAAAAACTCAAGACTTCACTTTTCCACTTGGATTTACCTTTCTCCAATCTTTGCTTTACTTTTCATTTTTGGTGATCAGACAAATCCATCGGTGGAATAATGCCTTTGTGTGTCTTTTGCTTGGCGAATTTTACCATTTACATTTTATCATATTTTATTTTCATTTTCGAAATTATTTAGTTAAATAATTATTCCTTTTTATTTAATTTTATTCTATTTTTTATCTTCAATATCCATATCCAATTTTGTTTCCATCTTATTTTGAATTGTTTATGGTTTTCCAATTTTATTTTTAATGTACTTTTCTAACTTTCTTTTTAATTTTAAGTTTTCCAATTAATGTATTTTATTTTTATTCATAATTAAATTTCCAATTTGATTTTTATTTTAATTTTTAAATTTCTTTAAAAGGTATTTTCTTTTTATTTGAAACAAAAATTAATTCTTCTGCTGCCTTTTGTGCGTATTTTGCTTGGCTTTTGCTTTTCCGGTCGCCAAAGTGCACTTACCAGCCGAATACTGCTCCAAACCGCCGTTGTGAACCTCCTCTCCTGTATTTGGCCAATGTGCTCGTTCAGCCGTGCCCTTTGACTTTTGTTCCGCTTTCCCTTTTAGCATCATTTTCACTTCATTAGCCCTCCCCCCCCCCCCATAAAATTAGCCATTGTTATTATATCATTGTTTTATAATTAAAATATTATTATTTTCTGTGTTTCTGATCAGTTAATTATCCAATCATTCACATCATTATCCTCCCTCTTTTTTCCATACTCTTAAAATCCTCACCCCCATTCCAATCATCCCCCCCCCCACTCCGTTGATCCTCCATTTCCTCTGTGCCGATGTTTGAGTGAGTGCCAATGCCAATGGAAATGCTATCCCATCACAGCCCATCCAATTTTTAATCCCACATTGAGTTGTCCATGAAATTCCCTTCCATGTCCACCCACCCATATGTAATATTATTCATTTTTCTTAAATAATCAAATTATTGAATTTTACCTCGATTCATTGAAATGGCACCGCTTTTTTCCCCGCTTTACCACAAAAATTCATTCCTTCCTTCCTTCTTTCTAAATTCTCCTCAATTCATTCGTCGCAAATTTCCCGTTTCCGCGCTTTTTATCCCCATAAAATATTTCATTTTTATTTTCTGCCGTTATTTCCATGTGAAAATGAACCACCAAAACATTGTACATACATAAAAGAAATTTTCCATTTTTTGCATTTACAAAAGCCATGGGTTTCGAAATGGCATTTAGCTTTTTTTCAATGGCATAATGCCACAAAGTTAGTTTCTCATTGACACTATGCCCCAAAATGAATATTCTAACATTTTTTGGACGAACTTAATTTATGTTAATTTGCTTGTTTTTAGTTAATCAAAATAAATTTTATAATGAAAATTTTGTCATTAACATGTTTTCCCATCGCCATCATTAATTTTTAATTCCGGTGAAATTTTAAGTGAATTAAAAACGCAAAATTAAATAATAAAATTAACAAAATAAATTAATTTATATAAAATTTTTGTAATTTAATAAGATTTTTCCATATAAATTATCATTTTTTATAGACAACCATTCTGCTTCCGTTTATTGCAAGAACAACAACAATAATTGATCACAGCAAAATGGTACAGCAACAACAACAACAACGAAATCATCCACAAATTATGCTATTCAACAGGCAAAATTTATTTTTAAATTGTGATTTTCTTTTATGTACTAAAAACAAAGGTTTTTGAACAAATAATCATTAATAATGACTAAAAATTTTCATTTTTCAAATTTTTATTCAGCAAATTTCTCGAGCATCCAGAAATTGCTTAGATTGAAAACTCGTTATCTAATTCTCGTGAAATTATAATATTTTTATTTAATAATTTAATTAGATTTTCATTAAATTTTGACTCAAAAATGCAAGAAATAAAAAAAGTATTGCAAAAATCTTAATGAATTTGTTTAATCTGCTTTATAATATAAGAATACCCAAGTGCTTTCATTTACAAAATTCGACTGTTTAACTTTTCCAATTTTGATGAGAATTTGGATTTTAAATCAAATTAATTTTCCATTTTAAAATTAATTTTCCATTTTTTCAGTTCAGTGCTATGGGCAGCGGAAAGCGGAAGCGACGGCACCGTACAATTTTCACGGAGTGCCAACTGTACACGATGGAGGAGGCGTTCATCACCTGTCAGTACCCGGACGTATAAATGCGGGAGAACTTGGCGGACAAATTAAAATTGTGCGAGGAACGCGTGGAAGTAAAAAACACATTTTATTTTTAATAAATTTATTTTATATATATTTTTTGACAAGAATTTTTGGTTTTTAAAATTATGTTTCTCACTACCATTTTTAGAACCTTTTTTGGAGGTTTTTTATAATCAGAGAGTATGCTTTTTTTCAATTTTTTGTTGCTAATTTTGTGCTGAAAAATGAGCACTTTATTTATCTCAAATAAAAAATTAAAATATTTTTTAAAACAAAAATTCATTTTTTAGGTTTGGTTTAAAAAATCGGCGAGCGAAAGAAAGGAAGAAAATTCGCGATGTTAAAATTAAGTGAAACTATGCAAATGCCATTTCATTTTATTTTTTAATTATTTTTTTTTTTTGCATTTTGACAAAAATATTTAAACAAAATTTGAGACATATTTATTGCAAAAAATTGTCCGTCGCATTCTGTGCCGCCCCATTTCCGGCATTTTTTTGGATGTCTCCAAAATGCCGACAAAAAGTCACTTTTTGAAGAAGTGCCGCATCGGCCCACCGCGCCGATCAAAAAACGGAAATATTTATTAAATAATATGAAAAATAATTATTTAGGTGCATTTTATAAAAAACCGAAATTAAAAAATATTTTTAAAATTTATTTCAATAATTTTTAGTTTTTATCATTTGTTTGCCAACGTTATAAATAATGTGAATCTTCATAACATAAAAAACATCCAACATTTGATTTTCCATAAATTTTCAGTTCTTAAAATTTATGAAGGAGCTGAATGAATAACATTTAATATTTTTATAAGAATTAAGAAATTAAAAAATTAATTTCAAAAAATCATTAAAAATTTATTAATTAATTGCATAAAGATGGAAACTAATTATAATTGTTTTATTATTACTTTTCTATTTTTCGTTCTTCCCATTGTCCTTTTCCACTGCTGTCAGTCAAAAGAAAGTACAAATTTGTGTAAAATATGAGAAAATAATGTCGGAAGGTAAAAACGGAATTGCAATTGAAGAATTTCCATAAAAACAGTCAATTAAATTAATTAATTAATTATTACAAAATATTCAAAGTGGCGAATGCTTTTGGCATATTAATTGAGTCGGAGGATTAGGCAAATTTGGAGAAAATGATAAATTTGTTAAAATTTTATTTAAAGTTAGTTTATGGTTTATTTTGGAGCTTCAAAAATTCTGCCGCGAAATTTTTTCATGCCTTAAATTTTATTAAAATCTTCAGTTTACCCTCCGCCCCCATTTAAACGCGAAATTTTTTCTACAACTTTTTTAATAGTCAAAATCATAAAGAAAAATCATCATTTATAAAATTCTATTTCAAATTTTAAAAATCAATAAAAAGCTTTTTTGAAGCGCGCTTTTTCACTAAAAAATTACCAAATTTTGCCTTGGTTTTGCCGCGCAATCGGTCATTTTACTACCGTATCTCGTTGGGCCGTGAAAAGGAAAAAGTCGCGCACTTTCCATTTTTTCCAAAAATGACACAACCCTCGGGGCATGGAATTGATTGGATAGCCGTGTCTTAGCCGTGTCTTTTCATCCATCGCTTGTAAATTGTCTTTTATTGATCAGCAGACAGAGAAGACGATCCATTACCTCAGAGCAGGGAAATGGGGCAAATTAATCACAAAAATAAACAAAAAATATATTTAAACAATTGGAATTGAATTATTAAATCAAACCAAAATCATTAAAAGAATAAATATTTGCTAAAAACCCCAAAAGGCGAAAAAAATTGTCAAAAATTGAAACAAAACTACTCAATAAATTCGTGCATTTCTCAAAACAATAACATTCTCTATCCCTTTTTCTAATTTAATTGCTAAAAATCGGTTCTTTTAGGTATAATTTATTTTTTTATTTGCCAAAATTGTAAGAATAAAATTAATTCTTAAGTTTGATTCAATTATGCATTTAATAATAAATTTTTAGTGGATTTTTTGAAATTAATTATTTCGTTTCTTAATATTAAATTGTTATTCGTTCAGTTATTTCATAAATTTTAATAAATGAAAATTTATGAAAAATAAAGTTTTATGTTGGAAGTTTATATTATTTATAACGTTGGCAAACAAATGACAAAGATAAAAATTATTGAAATAATTTAAAAATATTTTTTTAAATTTTCAATTTTTATGAATTGCACCTAAAATCATTGTTTTACATATTATTTAATAAATCTTTCCGCTTTTTGCTGCTTCTTTGGTTTTCTAAAAGTGAGCGGAAATGAATTCTCAATAAATTTTTAATGATTTTACAGCTATGTGTTTAAAATCGGTTTCAAATCAAAAAAAATTTCCATTTAAATGACATAAACGTCTCAATTATTTGAATAATTAATAATTTTCCAAAATTTCTCCAACAAATTATGAATCATTCCAATCTGAACAATAATCAAAATCAATAATAATGTCAAGCTGTTTTCCGATGTTGTCGGTGGTTTTTCTAGTCCAAGTGCAATTAACTATTGAACAAGCGTTTTCCAATTAATTTCGAACTTCGAACATCGATGGTCAACTTGTGATGTGAGAGATTTTTAGGAAATTATCAGATTTTGCTTGATTAATCCCGTAAATCCCGCCCTGGCAAAGAGCCAAATATTTTTGGATTTAATTTAAAAATATTTATTCGTATACACTTTTGTTTCACAATTAATTTGAAATTTACAAACATCCGCTTTTCTCGGCATCACCAGACTTTGCCATGAGAAACTGGGATAAATGGGTTGATGATTACAACTAATGAATTAATGATTATGGAATTTACGGAATTACGGTGTTTTTTGTTTCCTGAACAGCAAAGCCCGAGTTGGATTGGTGCCCCTTTTGGATTTTCCCGGGATTTCTGTTCTCGGTGTTTTTGAAAAACACCAAAAATCTCAAAAATGGAAATATTATTTTATTCAATCTCACTGTCGCTAAAATAAAGAAATTTTACTTTTATTTTCTAATTTTTTCTTTTCGTAATTTTTAATGCATCTAACTCAAATTTACTAATTTTAAATTTATTTTTGCACTTTATTTCCTTATTTTAGGATTTTTTAATCCTTTGTTTATATCCACATAATTTCGAGCCGAATCAATATCCAATTTTTTTAATTCCTAATCCTCTAATCTTTAACATTCAGGTTTCTAAAAATGAGTTTTAAACATTATTTAAGAAAATACACCCCCTAAGAAAGAAAAAATTTCTTAAAATTCAACTTCAAAATTTTTTAATATATTTTTTGACAATCATTTTTGTCACTGTTTTGTTTTATTTTGGCATTTACTTATTATTTCATTAACTATTTCGGAATTTGATTTTAGTCACTAAAAAACGACCCTAATTATAAGTTAAGAAAATATTTTTATAGCGATTAAATAGTACATATTTTAATTTTTTGTTCATAATTATGATTTTTTGATAAATACTTTTCTTTGACCATTCTCAAAAAACTGCTCGAAGGAGACGAAATGAAATTGCATAAATGATATATCATCTGAATCAGCAGAAAATGTTCTATAAAATTGTCGTTTTAGATTTTATAATTTTGGCTTAATTTGCAATATTGTTTCGCTAAATTTATTATGCTAATTACACTCCGAGTCCTAATGAATTAGGTAGTGAATTTCCTGAAGAGTGAAGCGATTTACCCAAACAAAAAAAATAAAGAATAAAATGCTACCGTTTTGGATGGATTTCTAAAAATTAAAATAATTTTATTGAGATCGGTGCAAAATATTTTCTAAATTTCAAAAAATCGAATGAAAAATAAAGAGCCAAGTTGATTTTCACTTGAATTGATGATCAAGCCCAATTAAAAAATGACCAAATATTTTGGCAACTCATTTTCTCCTCCCCCGTCGACAGTAAAACAATAAATTAGTCAGCCCTTACGTTATGCCCCCCCCCCCCCCTCATTGAAGCAAACGCAATTTACGCAATTTTCGGTGCATGAGAAGTGATTAATTATGATCGAATGATGGGGAAGTGCGCAAACCCCGCGAGGGAAAAGCGAACAAAAAAGAAAAAAATTGGAATTTTTAATGAAAAATAATAATAAAAATTTGATTAATAAATTTTGCGATTTTTCAAAACAAGGCGAAGAAGCCCATCAATCATCCATTTTTCATTCATCGCTCATTGTTTTGTCCTGCGCCACCGTTGGCATTTCCGTCTCCGCCGCTGCCAAAATTGCCACCAACATTTGCGGACGGGCCAAACTCGGCATGTTGTTTGGCATAAAAACGCATTTTTAGACAGGGAACACACACACTTTTAATAATTAAAAAACTATTTTAAAAATATTTGAACATTTTGTTATTATTTTTGACTTCGTGACAAACAAAAAAAAAGTATAATTTTCTCAATTTAAGATAAAAAGTGCTATTGCTTTAAAGAATTTAAAAATAAAATTTTAAAAATTTATTTTGAAAATTTGGTTAAAACACATTAAAATATACAAAAATGTATAAGCATTTTTAAAAATTCAATATTTAACACTTTTTAAAATTTTTTGACAATTTTGTTTAAAGAACATTAAAATATATATAAATGTATATTTTTTAAAAAGAACTCTCTCTACCTTTTCGTTCATTGTGGTCGCTGCCCCCGTGCTGCAGTTGTGGTGTTGCATGTCACTCCAGTCGAGAATGTCCTGTTCCATGGACGTGTAGACTTTACGGTTGTTTTCGGCAGCCAGCACCACAACACCGAAGAACAGCGCGCAAAAAAGCGAACAAAAAAGAAAAAAAATTGGAATTTTAATGAAAAATAATAAAAAAAAAATTGATTAATAAATTTTGCGATTTTTCAAAACAAGGCGAAGAAGCCCATCAATCATCCACTTTTTCATTCATCGCTCATTGTTTTGTCCTGCGCCACCGTTGGCATTTCCGTCTCCGCCGCTGCCAAAATTGCCACCAACATTTGCGGACGGGCCAAACTCGGCATGTTGTTTGCCATAAAAATGCATTTTTAGACGGGAACACACACACTTTTAATCATTAAAAAACTATTTTAACAATATTTGAACATTTTGTTATTATTTTTGACTTTGTAACAAACAAATATTTAAAAAAATATATGCACGAATTTATTGAGTAGTTTTGTATTAATTTTTGACAAATTTTTTCGCTTTTTGTGGTTTTTAGAAAATATTTTATTCTTTAAATGATTTTGATTTGAGTTTTAATTTCAATTCCAATTGTTTAAATATATTTTTTGTTTATTTTTGTGCTTAATTTGCCCCATTTCCCTGCTCTGATGTAATGGATCGTCTTCTCTGTCTGCTGATCAATAAAAGACAATTTACAAGCGATGGATGAAAAGACACGGCTATCCAATCAATTCCATGCCACGAGGGTTGTGTCATTTTTGGAAAAAATAAAAAGTGCGCGACTTTTTCCTTTCCACGGCCCAACGAGATACGGTAGTAAAATGATTTGAAATTCAAGCGTGAAATGATGGGAATAAGCTACATAATCCAATCCATACAGTAACTGCCAAAGTTCAGGCACGGCAATTTCTTAAAAATTCTGGTTTTTGATAAAAAAAACCTTTTTAAACTTTGGCATTTTACAAAATTTATACAAGTGCCGGATGTTATTCAAAAGGCATAATTTATTTTTAAAGACCAATGCTCGTTATTAGCAAATTTTAGACACTTAAAAAACAAATTGTGAGGATAATTACAAAAAACAAAGATTATTCTTATTCATTTCATTTTCTTTTGATGGCCAATATCTAACATTAAAAATAATATATTGAAAAAAAAATTGATGAAAATTTCACATTTTAAATTTAAAATAATTATTCTTCAAACTCCTTGTAAAATCTGTGCTAATTAATTTTATTCTGCTTCACCAATTTTATTTCACATAATATTTCTTTTTTTATTACTTTTTGCTTCAAAGTGCTTCTCGGGATCAGCAGCCGCTTTTTTGCCCCCGCCGCTTCCCTCGAGGGGGGGGGGGGTGATACCGATTGTGCGGCAGAACAAAGACCATTCATTAACTGTTCCCCCCCCCCCCCCTCCGAAAGACTCCCGGTAAATTGGACATTGAAAATTGGACACAAAAAGACACTACTGTATATAGAAAATAAATAAGCAAAAATTTAAATGGAAATAACTTTTGTTTTTGCGTAAACGCGACTTTTACACCTCTAAGAATTGGATTAATTTTTACTAAAATTTTTTCAAAACTTTACGTATAAATTGGCTAATTTTCAGTGAAAACCTGTTTATAAATGATCAAATTTTCCAATTTTCACCCCGCGGCACTTATCGGCACCACCCGCGCTCCCAAAACTCCTAGTTTTCTTATGAAAATGGCCCAAAATCGCAAATTTGGTAATTTTTTAGTGAAAATCAGTTCCCAGCGGCGCCTAAATCGGCACCGCCGCGGCCCCCAAAACTCTTATCTTTCCTTAGAAAAATAATACAAAAAGCACAAAATTTCATCTTTTTTAGTGAAAATCTGTGAACAAATTTTATTCAAATTTACAAAAATTTTCCAGGCGGTGCCTACCGGCGCCGCCTCCGCCTGCCCCCTCTTGCCAAAAAGTTTTTGGAAAAAGCGCGCCTCAAAAAAGCTTTTTATTGATTTTTAAAATTTGAAATAGAATTTTACAAATGTTTTCAGTAGAGCCCGGAATTTTGAAATGGCCGGGACCGGGAGCGGGACCGGGACTTGGAAAATGGACCCGTACGGGACCCCCGGGACCGGGACTCCCGTTTTTCCGGGACCCCCGGTCCCGGTCCCAATTTGGGGCCCGGGGCCCCGCCGGGACCGGGACTTTTTCAAAATTTTTAAAATTTTGATTAAAAATTCGAAAATTTTTTATTATTTTATATTTTAGCTTGGGAATAGACCAAGCAATGCAACGACCTTTTTTGTCTATTTTTAAAGCACTTTTTTCGGGAGCGCTTTTTTCAATTAATTTTGGGCAACTAAGCGTGAGGGGTCTGGCGGTGCCGATAGGCACCGACGGGGAATGAATTTTGTTAGAAATTAGCCATATTTTCAGAAATTTCCCTCTTTTGGATAAAAATACGCCCCAAAATCAGAACATTCCTAGAAATAAGAACATAAAGAAGCCCTGTATTATCAGATAAAAATAAATTAAAAATAAAACGTCAACCGGAATTGAACAAATTAAATAATTATGTTAGTGTTGAAGCACTACCACTAGGCCACAAATATATTGGAAATTATGAGCAAAATTTATTTTATTACATAAAAATTTGTCAGTGTTAGAAAAAAAAATTCAAAATTGTATAAATTTTTGCATTTTAATCCACGAATATGCCATTCTTAGGGGTGTATATTTAGTCCCGTTTTTCCGACCAAAATTGCCGGGAACGGGACCGGGACCGGGAGTTGGAAAATGGACCCGTACGGGGCCCCGGGACCGGGACTCCCGTTTTAAACGGGACTCCCGGTCCCGGTGGTTTGCCCAAAAAACCCGGGACCGGGACCGGGGGTCCCGGCAAAATCCCGGCGGGGCCCCGGTCCCGTCCGGGCTCTAGTTTTCAGCATTAAAATCAAAAATTTGATTCTTTTGTATTTTGACATTTTATTATTTTGTAATTTATTTATAAAATTTTTATCATTTCCATTTTTATTTTATTTTCATTTGGAAATTATTTCAGTTAAATAATTATTTCTTTTTATTTAAATTTTAATGTATTTTTTTATCTTCAATATCCAATTGTGTTTCCATCATATTTTTTTAATTGTTTATTATTTGCAATTTATATTTTCAATTTTAATTGTTTTTTCTTTAATTATCAATTTTTTCCTTTTTTGTTTCAATTTTAGGTGTGTATTTTTCGTTTCAATTAAATAAATGCCACAACGCATAAATATGTTTTCTTCAAATCAATTGAGTGAAAAAAAAATCGCACCACTTAATTATGACCAAAAATATCAATTTTGAGGGTTTTTCTCAAAAATGCTCAAAATTTACGAGAAGACATAGTATTATAAAAATTCAAATTTTTCACTTCGTTTCAAGTTGAAGCAAATTAGAAAGAAATTTCATAGGCATCAAATAATTAAACCAAATAATATTTTTAATATCATTTATTGAATTTTATAAAAATTTATTCATGAATTAAACTTTTTTTTAATCTTTTATTTGAATTCAAAATAAAAAATTTTCATTAATTTTTATCATCATTATAGCATTTGCTGATATTTCTTCCATCTTTTTGGGGGTTTTCTTCTCTTCTGATCTCAGCCAAGCTGTCCGCTTTTGGCAGTCGGCTCGTCATGGAGTGCCACACTGTTGGGATTTTTGGGTTAAATTTGAGAGTGTTAATGAAATTTGTCTAATCACATTTTGGTTTAAAAATTATTATGTGGAACTTTTTTTTTGAAAAAACCCGATTTTTTAATAGAAGATTTTCAACAACAAAAAACGATGAAAAAGAATTACGTGTTTGCCTTCGCGTTCCCGCTTCCTCTGCTGAATGGCTCCCCACAGCAGCACGTTCTCCGCGGTAGCCGCACCGAGCGCCAGGGAGGACGCGCTGCTGACCATTTGAGTTGCGTGGAAAAGCATTGAAGAGATAATGGTGAACAAACTTAAATTTTGAGGGGGTGATTAATTTTGAAAATTGGAATTTTTATTTGATAAAATTGGAATTTAATTTGATAAAATTCCAATTTACATAATATTTTAAAAATCCTATCAATTATACCAAAATACAAAAAATTCCATTTTTTCATTTCAACTTCTCAGAATTGCCTCAATTAACATACCAAAGTGCGCGCCAAATGTTCATTTTGAATTTTGTGAAGGGTCAGATTGTGTTGATGAGTGGGATTGGTGATCAGAAATTAATTAATTCCTAAAATTTAGCAATAAAATTAATAAAATTCGGTGAGTACCTCCAAAGCAAATGAGTGAGTGCTTTATTGGCCTTTCCCTTGGCCATATCGTTGCTTAAATACAAACCAATGTGCCCCCTCTTGCCTTTGTCACTGTTTTTTATATTTATTTTTACTGTAATTTTTCCTAATTATACGCAAATAATTCCTCGCAAATGCTTAATGTTCTTTTACAAGTAAAAAATTGCTGGCCATCACTTGTAGTAATAAGCATTTACTCGTGAGTGGAAGTAGGACAAAAATTTGGGGCAGAGATTTTTTTTCTACAATTTTTCCTCTCACAATTCGCCAACAATTCCACGCAAAATTACATATACTTTTAAACAAAAAATAGCTGGCCTTGGGTGGCGAGTATTTTCAGTGTGATTTTTCCTAATTACACGCAAATTATTCCTCGCAAATGCTTAATGTTCTTTTAGCAGTAAAAAATTACTGGCCAATAAATGTGTACCGAATAGGAATTTGCTGAGTTAAGTGGGCCAAAAATTTGGTGAAGCGAAGAAGTTCGTTGTCTACAATTTTTCTCATCAAATTCGTCAACAATTTTGCGTAAAAATTATTTTACTTTAAAAAATTGCTGGCCCAACAAATGCAGTAATAGCATTTGCCGGCCGAGTGTTAGTTAAAGAAAAATTTGCTGTAATTTAGCTTGATTTATCACAACAATTTTCTGTAATTTTGCTTAACTTGTTTTTTCTAAAATAATTATAAATATATAATTTTTGAAAAAAAATCAAATAAATTTTTCCGAAAATTTCCAACTTTTTCAAAATTTAAAAAAAAAACGATAATCGGGTTCCAACGCCCAAAATTTTCCCCCGATTCATTAGAAGGCCCCGCTTTTTCCCCCGCTTTACCACAACAATCATTCATTCATTAATTCCTTTTCAATTATATTTCTCCGATTCATCTCACCTCTCTCCCACTTTTGCGATTTTCCATGATTTTCGTTGTCGTAAATATTTTTGCGCGCCACAAAAATCCGTTTATTTTTATCCCTTTCCATTCTTTCCGACCTTTGCTTCCTTTTTCATCAATTTGATTGGTTTTTTTAGCAAAATGATCAACCATCGCCCAGTTTTCGTCCATTTTTTTAATTCCTGGCTTTATTTTGTTTAAATAGGAATGATGTCCAATTTACCCCCCCCCCCCCCCGAAACCAGTCGCGCTTTTGCGCCCCCTCCCCCGCCCCGGGGGACGTCATTTGCGCGACGCAATTCCGTTAGCATGGTGCACACCCACTTAGATGATCAGTCGGTGATGATCAGTCGGTGTAAATGCTTATATCCCATCCCCTTCTCCCGTCGATCGCTTTGCCCCCTCTCAGCAACAAAATTACATTTTTAGCATCGAAATCAAAAACGATTTTTTTACATTTTGACTTTCTTTTTATTATTTTGTAATTTATTTATAAAATTTTTATCATTTTCATTTTTTTTATTTTCATTTTGGAATTATTTCAGTTAAATAATTATTTCCTTTTTATTTAAATTTAAATGTATTTTGTATCTTCAATATCCATATCCAATTTGTTTCCTCATATTTTTTAATTGTTTATTATTTTTTAATTTTTTAATTGTTTATTATTTTGCAATTTTATTTTCGATTTTATTCGCTATTTTTAATTGTTTTTTATTTTATTTATGACTTTTTTTTTTTTAATATTTTCTTTTCCAATTTTATTTTATATATTTTCTTTTAAATTCTCTTTAAAAATCTTTTTTTTTATTTGAAACAAAAAATAATTCTTTTTCTTAACCTCCAAATGTTCTTCCAAATTTTGTTTGGCAACTTTCTTTTCCCATAATTTCATTGCTTTTTTTCTTGAATTTGTCCCCTCTCTTCCAATCCTTTGAATTATGCCGCAAATTTCTTACTTTGTCCTTATTTTATACTTAATTTTTTTTCTACTTTTTTTTTTGTTTGTTTTTTCTTTTTCATTAAAATCTTTTTTTAAAAACGAACAAAAACTCAAGATTTTGTTTAAAAATTTTTTAATATACTCTCATATATTTTTTTGAATGCCAACATCCCCGAAATCTTTGCTTTACTAGTTCCTTTCTGAGGGTTGGCCAAATCCATTAGTAAAATTAACAAAATAAATTAATTTATGGAATTTTTTGTAATTTAATAAGAATTTTTAATATAAATTACATTTTTATAGACCACTATTCTGCTTCCCTTTATTGCAAGAACGACAACATATGATCACAACAAAATGGCACAGCAACAACAAAGAAATCATCTACAAATTATGCCATTCAACAGGCAAAATTATTTTTAATTATGATTTTTTTTTTCATGGACTAAAAAAACAAAGATTTTTAAGCAGATAATTAGTAATGACTAAAAATTTTCATTTTCAAATTTTTATTCAGCAAATTTCTCGAGCATCCAGAAATTGCTTAGATTGAAAACTCGTTATCTAATTCTCGTGAAATTATAATATTTTTATTTAATAATTTAATTAGATTTTCATTAAATTTTGACTCAAAAATGCAAGAAATAAAAAAAGTATTGCAAAAATCTTAATGAATTTGTTTAATCTGCTTTATAATATAAGAATACCCAAGTGCTTTCATTTACAAAATTCGACTGTTTAACTTTTCCAATTTTGATGAGAATTTGGATATTAAATCAAATTAATTTTCCATTTTTAAAATTAATTTCCAGATTTCTTAAACTAATTTTCCATTTTTAAAATGAATTTTCCATTTTTTCAGTTCAGTGCTATGGGCAGCGGAAAGCGGAAGCGACGGCATTGTAAAAATTTTTACGGAGTGCCAACTGTACACGATGGAGGAGGCGTTCATCACCTGTCAGCACCCGGACGTACAAATGCGGGAGAACTTGGCGGACAAATTAAAATTGCGCGAAGAACGCGTGGAAGTAAGTGAAAGTATTTTAAAACACATTTTATTTTTAATTTGAAATATTTTAGTAAATTCAAAATAACATAATAAATAGTTTTTTATAGATATTTCAGCGATTTTCAAAATTAACAATACTATAAAAATGAAAAATACACCCAGAAATGGAAAATTTTATCAAAAATTCATCTGAAATTTATTTTATATATATTTTTCTTGACAAAAATTTTTGGTTTTTAAAATTATGTATCTCACTACCATTTTTAGAACCTTTTTTGGAGGTTTTTTATAATCAGGGAGTATGCTTTTTTTCAATTTTTTGTTGCTGATTTTGTGCTGAAAAATGAGCACTTTATTTATCTCAAATAAAAAATTAAAATATTTTTTAAAACAAATTTTTCATTTTTTAGGTTTAGTTTAAAAAATCGGCGAGCGAAAGAAAGGAAGAAAATTTGCGATGTTAAAATTAAGTGAAGCTATGCAAATGCCATTTCATTTTATTTTTTAATTATTTAATTATTTTTTTTGCATTTTGACAAAAATATAAAAACAAAATTTGAGACATATTTATTGCAAAAAACTGTCCGTCGCATTCTGTGCCGCCCCATCCGGCATTTTTTGGGATGTCTCCAAAATGCCGACAAAAAGTCACTTTTTGAAGAAGTGCCGCATCGGCCCACCGCGCCGTTCAAAAAACGGAAATATTTATTAAATAATATGAAAAATAATTATTTAGGTGCATTTTATAAAAAACCGAAATTAAAAAATATTTTTAAAATTTATTTCAATAATTTTTAGTTTTTATCATTTGTTTGCCAACGTTAAAAATAATGTGAATCTTCATAACATAAAAAACATCCAACATTTGATTTTCCATAAATTTTCAGTTCTTAAAATTTATGAAGGAGCTGAATGAATAACATTTAATATTTTTATAAAAATTAAGAAATTAAAAAATTGCTTTTAAAAAATCATTATAAATTTATTAATTAATTGCATAAAGATGGAAACTAATTATAATTGTTTTATTATTACTTTTCTATTTTTCGTTCTTCCCATTGTCCTTTTCCACTGCTGTCAGTCAAAAGAACTACAAATTTATGTCAAATATTAGAAAATAATATCGGAAGGTAAAAACAAATTCAGTCAATTAAATTAATTAATTAATTATTACAAAATATTCAAAGTGGCGAATGCTTTTGGCATTTTAATTGAGTCGGAGGATTAGGCAAATTTGGAGCAAATGATAAATTTGTTAAAATTTTATTTAAAGTTTGTTTATGGTTTATTTTGGGGCTTCAAAAATTCTGCCGCGAAATTTTTTCATGCATTAAATTTCATTAAAATCTTCAGTTTACCCTCCGCCGCCATTTAAACGCGAAATTCCAAAAAACGCGAAATTTTTTCTACAACTTTTTTAATAGTCAAAATCATAAAGAAAAATCATCATTTGTAAAATTCTATTTCAAATTTTAAAAATCAATAAAAAGCTTTTTTCACCGATTTTCACTAAAAAATTACCAAATTTTGCCTTGGTTCTGCCGCGCAATCGGTCATTTTACTACCGTATCTCGTTGGGCCGTGGAAAGGAAAAAGTCGCGCACTTTCCATTTTTTCCAAAAATGACACAACCCTCGGGGCATGGAATTGATTGGATAGCCGTGTCTTTTCATCCATCGCTTGTAAATTGTCTTTTATTGATCAGCAGACAGAGAAGACGATCCATTACATCAGAGCAGGGAAATGGGACAAATTAATCACAAAAATAAACAAAAAATATATTTAAACAATTGGAATTGAAATTAATTCAGAATTTTACTCACGACTGTGCCAAACTCATAAATTTTCTTAAAAATAGGGTTAAAATAAAATTTAGATGATTTTTCCAATATTTATAATTAGCAAAATGGCAATTTCACAATTTTTTTGTCACCACAACTCATTTCCTCCCCCATCGCTTCCGCCTCCTCCGTGACAGCAAAAATAAATAAATAAATAAATAAATAAATAAAGTTGTCGTCCTTTCGTAATCCCCCTCCATCCCATTGAAGCGGACGCAATTTTCGGCGATGGCGAAGTGATTGATTGACTGGTGATCGAATAAATGCGCAAATGGAGAATTTTTTCAAAAATTCATCCGCCAAATTGTCATAATAATCTATTAAATAAAGCACATAAATAATGTAAAATCAAATTCTAAATTTTAGCAATAAAATTAAAAATAATGAATTTTAAAAAGAAAATTTATTGTTTTTAAAATTTAATAGAAAATACAATTTCAGAAAAGGTCAGTATAGCCTGAGAACAGATTGGAACAAAGCAACGGAAAATGGGCATAAAATATATTTTAATAATTATTTTCATTTTAAAATTTATCATTAAATCAGATTGATGTGCCGTGCCATTCATTGTTTTGGCACCATTTTTTTGCCGTTTGCGCTGTGCTGTGTTCATTTTCAATGCCAATCGAAGTGGCGGCGTCGATGTTTTCTGCGCATTAATTTGACCGTAATTATTGCTGTTGTTTCATTGTTTGTGATTCTAATAATAATAATAATAATTATTATTATTATTTTAAATTTTTACGTAATTATTTAGCTTTTTCGGCACTCTTGACTTATCCGGGGGATTTTTAAAACGATCAAAACTTGACAAATTTAGTACCATTCGAAAGCTCTTGATGAGCTAAGTCTAAAAATTAGAGGATGAAGTCGATCCGATAAGTTCAAACCGGTTTTTGAACCGATTTAAAACACAAAAAGTGAAGAAAATTGGGCATTTTTAATAATTTATTTATTTTTAATGGACATTTCAGTACCAACAAAAAAGGGATAAACAAAATAAAGCTAACTTTCGCAAAAGGGAGCATGCGAAGACGGAGCAAGTAGTGGGGCGAGACGGAGGGCGGAGGAAAAAGTCTGACGAGCGCCACAGGCGGTTGACTGCGGGGGCCCGAAGGGCCCCCGCCAATCAGGCAACCGTCTGCGGATCACGCGCGGACTTCTTCCGTAGCCCGTAGTCTCACCCCACCTACTGGCCGCCGTAGTCGAGTGTGCGGCGGTTTTTTAGCGCAATAAGCTAAATTCAAACTTTATATTTGACGTTCTTTATAGTGCAAGATCTCAATTTTTCGAGTTTTGAACCGGTTCAAAAACCGGTTTATACTTGTTGGATCGACTTCATCCTCTGATTTTTAGACTTAGCTCATCGAGAGCTATCGATTGGTACTATATTCGTCAGGTTTCGATCGTTTTAAAAATCCCCCGGATAAGTCAGAAGATTCGCTTTTTCTTTAAAAAATGATTTTTTTAATTGAAACAATTCAAATGCGAGTATTTGAATTTAAATGGAATGAAGCTTTTTGTAAAATGACTTTTGACCATAAAAATCAAAATCAATGTTTATAAAATTGGCTAAATTTATTTGGTAAAGGAAAAAAGAGAAAGAAAATTGAGGAAGAAAGCAGCAGAACTTAGATAATTTATTTTTGGCATTTATTTAATTAAAATGAAAAATACACACTTAAAATTGAATCAAAAAAAAATTGACAATTAAAGAAAAAACAATTAAAAATAGCGCATAAAATTGAAAATATAAATTGCAAAATAATAAACAATTAAAAAATATGAATGGAAACAAAATTGGATATGGATATTGAAGATAAAAAAATAAATTAAAATATAAATAAAAAGGAATAATTATTTAACTGAAATAATTCCAAAATGAAAATATCAATTGTCTGAAGCTTGGGGTGTTATTGAGTCATACACTTTAAACAAAAATTAATAAATTTTATTTTTAAGCCCATTTTCATTACCGGGAGCTCGCCAGTCCTTTCCGATGAATGGCATTTGGAAGAGGGGAGAAGAGAGAGGGAGAGAAGCGAAGCTTCAGAAGAAAAATGCCGCCTTTTTATCATCCGATGTTTTAGCAAAATATTTTTTGTCCCTAAAATTAAAAAAAAATTACATTTAAATAAATGCTAAAGGAAGAAAGTGACAATTTATAGAAATGAATGGAAAAAAGGGTTTGGATGCCAAAAGAGACAATTTAGGAAGGGCGAACGGACAAATTTTTATAGTCTTCAAAATAAGGAGGGCACTTTGGCCACAATCGCCGTGGTGTATGGTGATCAAAGATCATCACAGAAGCCAAAAAATAGAGATTCAATGCGAGGGGAAAGTGGGTGACTTTCGTTGGCCAATTGCACCAAGGGCATAGGCAGGGGGGGGGGCTGAAGGGGCTAAAGCCCCCCCCCCCCACAAAAAAGTAAAAAATTTTCAGTAAATTTTTCAAATTTTAAGCAATTTTCTTAACATATTTGCATTAAATACTCAAAAATTTTCCCGGCGGCGCCTATCGGTACCGCCGGACCCCCATTTGACCATATTTTTGAAAAATGGTGGTCAACATGGCAAAAATAGTAATTTTTTAGGAAAAATTTTGTAAAATACACCCCATAATTCGGGATTTCAAAAAACGAAAAGTACATCCCTAAAAATCGACTAAAAATTATACTACAAATATTAAGTGATAGAATTGCTAGCTTCTGGATTTTAAATTCATTTTGTTTTTTTCCATTGTCAATACAGATGTTAAAAATTTTAAAAAATTATGGATTTGGTGGTTTTGGTTAATTATTTAGGGGTTTTTTTTTTGGTTTTTTGTAATAAAATTAGGTTTTATGTGCTTTCATAAGTTTTTCAGTTTAAGCTGCCATCCCTGGATTAAAAATAATGTTCGAATTGTTCCAATTTTCAATGAAAAAAAAATAGCGGAACCATCAACAAAAATTGCAGATATTTCTCGATTAAATAAAATGACACAATTTCACAACACCCGCTGAATTCTCCCTACAGCTATTCATGTTTTTTTCTTTTAATGCGCGAATATGATTCATAATCACAATTTTCAAACAAGCAACACGATAAAATTAAAGGCTGCTGCTTTTTAATTTTAAAAAATCCAAAAAAGTGATTCTCTTCACGAAAATTGGTTTTAAGTTAAAATGAAGAATTTCGGCAAAAATATATATAATAATTTTGCATTAGATCCAGAAACAAAAAAGTGAGAATATTTTGAACTGAAAATGCTGCTTTTTTGAAATCCAACAAAGAGAGAGATATACGGAGAAGCCTAAGTTCACAAGGCGTAAATTTACGAAGGCGAGGGTCAGTCGGCATAATCGCTGATCACCAGCAGATCGATCAGCTGAGTGAGTTACAATCATAAAATAATTAGAAATTTATTTAGGTGCAATTTTAGTAGTGGAAAAACAATTAGAAAATCAGCTAATTAAATAATGAAAAACAGCGAAATGACAGAAAAGCATAAATTAGAAAGCGAAAATGAATTAATTATAAACAAATAAGGCAAAAGTAATTGTCTTACATTTTAAGTTTAGAAATAAAAACAAAATTGACATAAAACAGTTTAGAATCAAAAAAATTAAAAATTGCCTTTTTCAATAAAAAAAAAAATTTGCGTTGGTGAATGGGGAGAATAAACCAACAACAAATTATTCGTCTTTTTAAGGTTGTCTAAATCGGCAGAAGAAAAGTGAATAAATGGGGGGGGGGGACAGACAGAAAATCACTGTTCTTACGGGGGTAATTAATTGTTGTTGTGCTGTTGATACTGATCACATCATCTCGATCAGTCTCAGCTGTTAGATTTGGGCTAACATTTTCAGAAGAAAAGTCAGGGATTAGGAAGGAAATTCCTCGGGAATTCTGTAAAAAAAATACCGGCCAGCAAATTTTAATAATCCAAAAAAATATTCAAGAAGAAAATAATTGAGAAAATTACTTCTAAGCTAATTTTTAATCTCCTTTTCTTGAAAAAATGAGTAGGCTATTCAAAGTTTTAAGCTAAAATTAAATTCACAAGAAATATAAATGAATAAAATGTAAGGAAATTGTTGATTAAATTACATCACAAATATTAAATCGGTTAAAATGGTTTTTTGATTAAAAAAAGAAGCGGTAGTGAAGATATTTGATGTTTAAATGGTACTTTTGATCTTTTTATTTTTTTCAAAAATGTCGAATTAAATTTGTAAAAAAACTTTCCGTCATTGGCTTAAATTTTTTTTATAAATTTTGTTAGCAAAATTAATAATTGCAATTAGGAAATACAAAAAGTAAGCATTTAAATACCATTACATTTCAAAGCTTTAATTTTCTTGTTAATGCTTTTTGGAGCAAATTGTTTGCCTTTTAAATGCAAATTGATTAGCATTTGGTGGCACACAAAAGGCGCAAAGCAAAATTTCGGGGATGTTGGCATTCAAAAAAATATATGAGAGTATATTAAAAAAATTTAAATAATAATCTTGAGTTTTTGTTTGTTTTAAAAAAAAATTTTAATGAAAAAAAAAACAAAAAAAAAGTGGAAAAAAATTAAGTATAAAATAAGGACAAAGTAAGAAATTTGCGGCATAATTCAAAGGATTGGAAGAACATTTGTTGTAGGTTAAGAAAAAGAATTATTTTTTGTTTCAAATAAAAAGAAAATATTCTTAAAAGATTAAAAATAAAAATTTTCAAATTGGAAATTTAAATATGAATAAAAATACAAAAAAATGATAAATAAATAAAAAACAATTAAAATAGCGGATAAAATAGAAGTAGAATTGGAAAATATAAAATTAAAAAATTAATTAAATTTGCAAAATACTTTAAAATAAAATTGGAAATATGTAAAAACAATTAAAAAATATGACGGAAACACAATTGGATATGGAAGATAAATAATACATTAAAATAATTTGTGTTGTTGCTGAGAGGGGCGACAGCGAACAAAGATTTAGAGGGGGATGGGATATAAGCATTTAGCACAATGCTAACGGAATTGCGTCGCGCAAATGACGTCTCCCCCCCCCCCCGCCCGCCGATGGGATGGGGTGGGGGCGCAAAAGCGCGACTGGTTCCGGGGGGCGGTGGGCGGTAAATTGGATATCATTCCTATTTTAAAAAATAAAGCCAGGAATTAAAGAAATGGACGAAAACTGGGCGATAGTTCATTAATTTGCCAAAAAACAATAAAATTGATGATAAATAAAGAAAAGTCTTCTATTAAAAAATCGGGTTTTTTCAAAAAAAAAAAAGTTTCCACATATTAATTTTTAAACCAAAATGTGATTAGACAAATCTCATTAACACTCTCAAATTTAACGCAAAAATCTTAACAGTGTGGCACTCCATGACGAGCCGACTGCCAAAAGCGGACAGCTTGGCTGAGATCAGAAGAGAAGAAAACCCCAAAAAGATGGAAGAAATATCAGCAAATGCTATAATGATGATAAAAATTAATGAAAATTTTTTATTTTGAATTCAAATAAAAGATTAAAAAAAAGTTTAATTCATGAATAAATTTTTATAAAATTCAATAAATGATATTAAAAATATTATTTGGTTTAATTATTTGATGCCTATGAAAACCCTCAAAATTGATATTTTTGGTCATAATTAAGTGATGCGATTTTTTTTCACTCAATTGATTTGAAGAAAACATATTTATGCGTTGTGGCATTTATTTAATTGAAACGAAAAATACACACCTAAAATTGAAACAAAAAAAGGAAAAAATTGATATTAAAGAAAAAACAATTAAAATTGAAAATATAAATTGCAAAATAATAAACAATTAAAAAAATATGATGGAAACACAATTGGATATTGAAGATAAAAAAATACATTAAAATTTAAATAAAAAGGAAATAATTATTTAACTTGAAAAATAATTTCCAAAATGAAAATAAAATGAAAATAAAAAAGATTTATTTTAACCATTTGATTTACAATTGTAAATCAATCACATTTAAAGATTTTTTACACATGCGAAAACAAATGAAAAATATTATTTTAAAATTTCACCAAGACAAAATCACTTTTTTACAAATAATTAACCCTTGAATTTTTTTAATAGTCAATTTGGAATTAAAATTTATTTTGGCTTAAATCGCCGTAATTTTTGTTTGGGGATTTTTGTATCCGAGAATTTGGAATTTGTTTATATATTCCAGAGCAAGATAAGGTGATAATAAATGGGTTAAATTTCAATGTTTATGCGGATTATTTTTGCGTGTGACAAATGTCCACTATTTTCGCTCTCCGTGGCCAAAACAGCAGCAGCAACAGGTTATTGCGTAAGTTGCGGTGGTTTTTTTAATTGAATTCCCCGCCCTTTGGCCTTCTTTTGCTGCTTTTCTGCGTTTGGCTTAAACAAAGATTTTTTGGAGGATTTTTAGCTGCAACAACAGCAGAACAAATGTGTGACGGGCGATGTGTAAAAAAATGTGGCCAAGGAAGCTCAAAGGATAAAATTCAAATAAAAATAAAAATAAATTTCACTAAATGAGGATTTGATTTAAGAATTTTTTAAGTGTAATTTTTTTTATATAAATATTATCAAAAAAGTGAAATATTGAATTTTATGGAAAAGTGACAAAACGAGTTAAGCAAAATTACAGAAAATTTTTGTGACAAATTAAGCAAAATTACAGCAAATTTTTCTTCTGCTAACATTCGCCCGCCGACAAATGCTATTAATTACTGCATTTGTTGGGCCAGCAATTTTTTATTATTTAAACTAAAATAATTGGTGACAAGGAATTTCTTTCTCAACAAATTTTTGGCCCACTTCACTTACAGTTAGCACTTTTATGTACACATTTATTGGCCAGTAATTTTTTACTGGTAAAAGAACATTAAATATTTGCGAGGAATTATTTGCGTATAATTAGGAAAAATTACAGTAAAAATAAATAGAAAAAACAGTGACAAAGGCATGTGGGGGCACATTTGTTGTATTTAAGCAACGATATGGCCAAGGGAAAGGCCAATAAAGCACTCACTCATTTGCTTTGGAGGTACTCACCAAATTTCATTAATTTATTGCTAAATTTTAGGAATTAATTAATTTCTGATCACCAATCCCCACTCATTCAAACAAATCCTGCCCTTCACAAAATTCAACATGAACATTTGGCGCGCACTTTGGTATGTTAATTGAGGCAATTCTGAGAAGTTGAAATGAAAAAAATGGAATTTTTTGTATTTTGGTATAATTGATAGGATTTTTAAAATATTATGTAAATTGGAATTTTATCAAATAAAAATTCCAATTTTCAAAATTAATCACCCCCTCAAAATTTAAGTTTGTTCACCATTATCTCTTCAATGCTCTTCCACGGAACTCAAATGGTCAGCAGCGCGTCCTCGCAGGCGCTCGGTGCGGCTACCGCGGAGAACGTGCTGCTGTGGGGAGCCATTCAGCAGAGGAAGCGGGAACGCGAAGGCAAACACGTAAGTTTTTTCATCGTTTTTTTTTTGTTGAAAATCTTCTATTAAAAAATCGGGTTTTTTCAAAAAAAAAGTTCCACATATTAATTTTTAAACCAAAATGTGATTAGACAAATCTCATTAACACTCTCAAATTTAACCCAAAAATCTTAACAGTGTGGCACTCCATGACGAGCCGACTGCCAAAAGCGGACAGCTTGGCTGAGATCAGAAGAGAAGAAAACCCCCAAAAAGATGGACGAATGATAAAATTTGATGAAAATTTTATATTTTGAGTTCAAATAAATTTAAAAAGTTTAACTCACGAAAATTTTTTTTATAAAAATTCAATAAATGATATTAAAAATATTATTTGTTTTTATTATTTGATGCCTATGAAATTTCTTTCTAATTTGCTTCAACTTGAAACGAAGTGAAAAATTTAAATTTTGATGATATTATGTCTTCTCGTAATTTTGAGTATTTTTTTATAAAAATCCTCAAATAGTTTTTTTTTGCGCAATTGTTTTGAAGAAAGAGCTGACACTATCTATCGGAAGTCAATTTTGGCCTTTCGTCACTAAAATAGTTAAAATTCACTTTTTTACTCTTTTATCACTATTTTCACTACATTATTTCGATATTAATGGAAAATTCATTCAGGGATTAGGAAGGAAATTCCTCGGGAATTCTGTAAAAAAAATACCGGCCAGCAAATTTTAATAATCCAAAAAAATATTCAAGAAGAAAATAATTGAGAAAATTACTTCTAAGCTAATTTTTAATCTCCTTTTCTTGAAAAAATGAGTAGGCTATTCAAAGTTTTAAGCTAAAATTAAATTCACAAGAAATATAAATGAATAAAATGTAAGGAAATTGTTGATTAAATTACATCACAAATATTAAATCGGTTTAAAATGGTTTTTTGATTAAAAAAAGAAGCGGTAGTGAAGATATTTGATGTTTAAATGGTACTTTTGATCTTTTTATTTTTTTCAAAAATGTCGAATTAAATTTGTAAAAAAACTTTCCGTCATTGGCTTAAATTTTTTTTATAAATTTTGTTAGCAAAATTAATAATTGCAATTAGGAAATACAAAAGTAAGCATTTAAATACCATTACATTTCAAAGCTTTAATTTTCTTGTTAATGCTTTTTGGAGCAAATTGTTTGCCTTTTAAATGCAAATTGATTAGCATTTGGTGGCACACAAAAGGCGCAAAGCAAAATTTCGGGGATGTTGGCATTCAAAAAAATATATGAGAGTATATTAAAAAAATTTAAATAATAATCTTGAGTTTTTGTTTGTTTTAAAAAAAATTTTAATGAAAAAAAAAACAAAAAAAAAGTGGAAAAAAATTAAGTATAAAATAAGGACAAAGTAAGAAATTTGCGGCATAATTCAAAGGATTGGAAGAACATTTGTTGTAGGTTAAGAAAAAGAATTATTTTTTGTTTCAAATAAAAAGAAAATATTCTTAAAAGATTAAAAATAAAAATTTTCAAATTGGAAATTTAAATATGAATAAAAATACAAAAAATGATAAATAAATAAAAAACAATTAAAATAGCGGATAAAATAGAAGTAGAATTTGGAAAATATAAAATTAAAAAATTAATTAAATTTGCAAAATACTTTAAAATAAAATTGGAAATATGTAAAAACAATTAAAAATATGACGGAAACACAATTGGATATGGAAGATAAATAATACATTAAAATAATTTGTGTTGTTGCTGAGAGGGGCGACAGCGAACAAAGATTTAGAGGGGATGGGATATAAGCATTTAGCACAATGCTAACGGAATTGCGTCGCGCAAATGACGTCTCCCCCCCCCCCCCCCCGCCCGCCGATGGGATGGGGTGGGGGCGCAAAAGCGCGACTGGTTCCGGGGGGCGGTGGGCGGTAAATTGGATATCATTCCTATTTTAAAAAATAAAGCCAGGAATTAAAGAAATGGACGAAAACTGGGCGATAGTTCATTAATTTGCCAAAAAACAATAAAATTGATGAAAAATAAAGAAAAGTCTTCTACTAAAAAATCGGGTTTTTTCAACAAAAAAAAGTTTGCACATATTAATTTTTAAACCAAAATGTGATAAGACAAATCTCATTAACATTCTCAAATTTAACCCAAAAATCTTAACAGTGTGGCACTCCATGACGAGCCGACTGCCAAAAGCGGACAGCTTGGCTGAGATCAGAAGAGAAGAAAACCCCAAAAAGATGGAAGAAATATCAGCAAATGCTATAATGATGATAAAAATTAATGAAAATTTTTATTTTGAGTTCAAATAAAAGATTAAAAAAAAGTTTAATTCATGAATAAATTTTTATAAAATTCAATAAATGATATTAAAAATATTATTTGGTTTAATTATTTGATGCCTATGAAATTTCTTTCTAATTTGCTTCAACTTGAAACGAAGTGAAAAATTTGAATTTTGATAATACTATGTCTTCTCGTAAATTTTGAGCATTTTTGAGAAAAACCCTCAAAATTGATATTTTTGGTCATAATTAAGTGGTGCGATTTTTTTTTCACTCAATTGATTTGAAGAAAACATATTTATGCGTTGTGGCATTTATTTAATTGAAACGAAAAATACACACCTAAAATTGAAACAAAAAAGGAAAAAATTGATAATTAAAGAAAAAACAATTAAAATTGAAAATATAAATTGCAAAATAATAAACAATTAAAAAAATATGATGGAAACACAATTGGATATTGAAGATAAAAAATACATTAAAATTTAAATAAAAAGAAATAATTATTTAACTGAAATAATTTCCAAAATGAAAATAAAATAAAAATGGAAATGATAAAAATTTTATAAATAAATTACAAAATAATAAAATGGGCAGGCGGAGGCGGCGCCGGTAGGCACCGCCGGGAAAATTTTTGTAAATTTGAATAAAATTTGTTCACAGATTTTCACTAAAAAGATGAAATTTTGTGCTTTTTGTATTATTTTTCTAAGGAAAGATAAGAATTTTTGGGGCCGCGGCGGTGCCGATTTAGGCGCCGCTGGGAACTGATTTTCACTAAAAAATTACCAAATTTGCGATTTTGGGCCATTTTCATAAGAAAAATAGGAGTTTTGGAAGCGCGGGTGGTGCCGATAAGCGCCGCCGGGTAAAAATTGGAAAATTTGATCATTTATAAATAGGTTTTCACTGAAAATTAGCCAATTTATACGTAAAGTTTTGAAAAAATTTTAGTAAAAATTAATCCAATTCTTAGAGTTGTAAAAGTCGCGTTTACGCAAAAACAAAAGTTATTTCCATTTAAATTTATGCTTATTTATTTCTATATACAGTAGTGTCTTCTTGTGTCCAAGCAAAAAGTAATAAAAAAAGAAATATTATGTGAAATAAAATTGGTGAAGCAGAATAAAATTAATTAGCACAGATTTTACAAGGAGTTTGAAGAATAATTATTTTAAATTTAAAATGTGAAATTTTCATCAATTTTTTTTTCAATATATTATTTTTAATGTTAGATATTTGGCCATCAAAAGAAAATGAAATGAATAAGAATAATCTTTGTTTTTTGTAATTATCCTCACAATTTGTTTTTTAAGTGTCTAAAATTTGCTAATAACGAGCATTGGTATTTAAAAATAAATTATGCCTTTTGAATAACATCCGGCACTTGTATAAATTTTGTAAAATGCCAAAGTTTAAAAAGGTTTTTTTATCAAAAACTTAGAATTTTTAAGAAATTGCCGTGCCTGAACTTTGGCAGTTACTGTATGGATTGGATTATGTAGCTTATTCCCATCATTTCACGCTTGAATTTCAAATCATTTTACTACCGTATCTCGTTGGGCCGTGGAAAAGAAAAAGTCGCGCACTTTTTATTTTTTCCAAAAATGACACAACCCTCGGGGCATGAAATTGATTGGATAGCCGTGTCTTTTCATCCATCGCTTGTAAATTGTCTTTTATTGATCAGCAGCAGACAGAGAAGACGATCCATTACATCAGAGCAGGGAAATGGTGCAAATTAATCACAAAAATAAACAAAAAATATATTTAAACAATTGGAATTGAAATTAAAACTCAAATCAAAATCATTTAAAGAATAAAATATTTTCTAAAAACCACAAAAAGCGAAAAAATTTGTCAAAAATTAAAACAAAACTACTCAATAAATTCGTGCATATATTTTTTTAAATATTTGTTTGTTACGAAGGCAAAAATAATAGCAAAATGTTCAAATATTGTTAAAATAGTTTTTTAATGATTAAAAGTGTGTGTGTTTCCCGTCTAAAAATGCATTTTATGGCAAACAACATGCCGAGTTTGGCCCGTCCGCAAATGTTGGTGGCAATTTTGGCAGCGGTGGAGACGGAAATGCTAACGGTGGCGCAGGACAAAACAATGAGCGATGAATGAAAAAGTGGATGATTGATGGGATTCTTCGCCTTGTTTTGAAAAATCGCAAAATTTATTATTCAAATTTTTTTTTATTATTTTTCATTAAAATTCGTTTTTTTTTTCTTTTTGTTCGCTTTTCCCTCGCGGGGTTTGCGCACTTCGCCATCATTCGGTCATAAAAAATGAGTTGCCAAAATATTTGGGCATTTTTTAAGTGGGCTTGATCATCAATTCAAGTGTAAAAATCAACTTGGCTTTTTATTTTTTATTCGATTTTTTGAAATTCAGAAAATATTTTGCACCGATCTCAATAAAATTATTTAAATTTTTAGAAATTCATCCAAAATGGTAGCATTTTTTATTATTATTTTTTTGTTTGGGTAAATCGATTCTCTCTTCAGGAAATTCACTATCTAATTCATTAGGACTCAGAGTGTAATTAGCATAATAAATTTAGCGAAACAATATTGCAAATTAAGCCAAAATTATAAAATCTAAAACGACAATTTTATAGAAAATTTTCTGCTGATTCAAATGATATATCATTTATGCAATTTCATTTCGTCTCCTTCGAGCATATTTGAGTTTTGTGAGTTGTTTTGAATTTGATTAAAATTTTTTAATAAATTTGAGTTTTGGTGACAAAATATTTGGGCATTTTTTAATTGATGTTTGCTAGAGTAGGAAAATTTTGATATTTTAGTCAAAATTGGACCCAATTTTTCATTTGGTTTAATTATTCAGAATATTTCGCACCGAGCTCTGCTAAATTATTTTTAATTTTAAAATTTTTACAAGAACCATGGATTTCCTAGGCAAAATATATTTTTTAGATATCATATATTTAATTTTTTTTTAATTTTTCTTGCAATAATTGCCTTTTCGCTTTTATCAACTCAAATTGGGTAAATTTTCATTAATTTTTATCACTATCACAGCATTTTATGTATGGAATAGTGGCAAAAGTAAAATGCTAATTCAAAAATAGAAGAATGTCATGTTTTTGCTTTATGAACTCAAATTGGGAAAATTTTGATCAATTTTTATCACTGTCACAGCATTTTGTTTTGTTTGTTTTTGATGCTTTTGGTTGGCACAAAATTTATTTTGCGTTGTAATGAATTGGTTTTGGCTGTTAGTGAAAATGAAAAAAACAATTTGTCTTCAAAATCAGCGCTTTTTGGGTGCTTTTGGGGCCGCACTTTCAAATCGTAAAAATTTATCTGCTGATGGATGCACGAAAATCTATTAATTTTCGAATGTGAGTTTTAATTGGACCATTATACTACGGTAGATTGGCCAAATGTTCGAATAGGTTACCTAAATTAATGACTGACCAAACAAACTTATGTGAAAAATTGAAACAAAAATTTAAATAAAAAAAAACGCATTATTAAAATTAAGCATTCGGCATAAAATTTTTTCTTTTTTTGCATTTTTTTGACTTTTTTACAAAATATGAATTTTAGCGAAGGAAATTCCGTAAAATAAGTAAATCTTTGAGGGCGAGAATAATTTACGCCAAAAAGCATTATAATGCTTTTGATTAGCATTGTGCTAGGTAGGAAATGGATAAAAAATAAGAGAGACTTTTTTGAGAAATTCACATATTTTTTTCCATTTTTTGGCACATATTTTGACCTTTTTTTGAGTTTTTACATTTTGGCATATATATTTGACGTTTTTTTAGCACATATAAATCCGTTCCCAGCTAATTGGATAATTTTTATGGCATTTTGTGCCTATTTTACCCTTTTACGAAGAATTTTTTCAAAAAAATAAAAAATTTATTTACATATTTTGTACATATTTTCAGCAGAAAAAACAGAAGAAATACATATCACTAAAATGATTTTACACAAATTTTTGATTGGCTGAATTTTTTGAGTTTAAATTGAATTCGCCAGCAGAAAGTGCCGAGCAAATGAAAAAAAATGCATTTGGTTTTCTTATTTCTAAGTAATATGAAAAATCGAACAAAATTTTCCTTATTTTGACTTTTTATATTTATTGTATAATTGTAAAATTTATAAATTTTTTTTAATAAAATAATTTTGAATTTGAAGAATAGTTTATGGGGACAAATTATGCCCTAAATCTTTTTTGTTATCTAAGAAACTTTAAGATGAAAATAATTAACTAGAAATTGCCCTGCCAATTAATATTATTCTACAATAAAAAAAACAACAATGTAGGAAAATACAAAATATTTTTAAAACTAGTCAAACTAATTGACGGACAAATAATCAAATGAACTCCAAATCTCATTGATTCATTTTCATTGTTTGTGTGAGCCGGTCAATCCGGGCATGGAAATCACACTGTTCGTGCCAGGCACATTTCGTTGGGAGTGTTCTCCTTGAATTGTACGGAATAATTATTAGTGACAAATTCACAATTAATTGGTTTAACCCTTTGGGCCGTCAAATGGCACTTTGGTAATGCCAATGCCAAACTCGGCACATTTGGAGTCAATTTCACTGATTTGCTGACCAAACTGGGCACTCAATGCCTGCCATTCGCTGTTGTTGCTGGCATGGGAAGAAGCAGAGGCGGAAATGGCGAACATGGCACGGACGAAGCCAAGGCTGTGGGCACACTCATCAAAAAGGGGAAAACATTAAAATATTTAAAAATAAAAAAAGTTAATTGGCTGATAATAAATACGATTTTGAGCTTCTCTCAGAAAAAATATGTAAAAACATAGAAATCCGTGCTCTAATAATTATCAAAAGAAATGATAACACAAAATTCTTGTAAATCAAGCCAAATTTATAAATTTAAAAACTTTTTTATAGAAAACTTTCTGCTGCATAATCTTAATTCACTAGTTGCAATGATCAGCCCAGTTATCCCAATTCTCTCATGATTTTTTTTTGTTGTAATATTTTAGTAAATTTAAGAAATATCAGTCATTATCCTCTTCATTTACAGACGCAAATCTTTTTTTTAATTGAAAACAGGCAATTTTTATTTATTTTTTATATTTTTTGATTACTAAATTAAAATGTAAGACGGAATGATTAGCTCCACAAATTTCAGAACATTGTTAATTTTGCCTTATTTATTTAATTCATTTTTGGCTTTAAAATTTCATGCTTTTCTGTCTCTTCCTCCCTCTAAAAGCATTTCGCTGTTTTTCATTATTTAATTAGCTGATTTTTTATAATTGTTTTGCCACTACTAAAATTGCAACCGAATACATTCCCAATTGTTTTATGGTTCTATTAAAGACGACAATTTTATAGTAAATTTTCTGCTGATTCAAATGATATATCATTCATTCAATTTCATTTCGTCTCCTCCGTGCATATTCGAGTTTTGAGTTGATTAAGGCCAAGAAATGAAAAATTTCGAAGCCCAAAGGCAAAGTTTTCAAAAGTAATTTTCTCTATAAAGTTTTTTAGAGAATGGTAAAATAAAAGTATTTATCTAAAATAATGATTATGACACAAGCAATTAATAGATGTACTATTTAATCGCTATAAAATATGTTTAGCTTATCATTAGGGTGGTGATTTTAGTGACAAAAAATGAAATCAAGACATAGTTAATGAAATAGTAAGTAAATGCCAAAATAAAGACAAAACAGTGACAAAAATCCTTGTCAAAAAATATATAAAAAATTTCGAAGTTGAATTTTGAGAAACTTTTCCTTTCTTAGGAGGTGGGTTTTCTGAAATATTATTAAACTCACTTTTAAAAGCTGAATATTAAAATTAAAGATTAGAGGATTAGGAATTAAAAAATTGGATATTGAACATTAAAAATGGCGAAAAGAAAAAATAGAAAATGAAAGTAAAAAGTTCTTTATTTTAGCGACAGTGAGTTTGAATAAAATAATATTTCCATTTTTGAGCTTTTTGGTGCTTCCATCCCATGGTTCAGTAAAAATACGGATTTCAGAATTTTATACCCTATTGAGACACTTGAAATAGTTGAAGGCTACCCTCTGTCTGATTTGAAAATTGACTTCACGTTTTTGTCAGGATTTCTGACATCCCGACATTTTTTTCAAAAAAATCGAGATCAGTGATCCTGGGAAATCCAGAAGGGGCACCAATCCCACTCGGGCTTTGCTGCTCAGGAACAAAAAATATCGTAATTTTCATAATCATTAATTCACTAGTTTCAATCATCAGCAGCCCATTTATCTCAGTTCTCTCATGGCCAAGTCTGCCAAGTCTGGTGATGCCGAGAAAAGCGGACGTGAAAGTGTTTTTTGTTTGTAAATTTCGAATTAATTGTGAAACAAAAGTGTATACGAATAAATATTTTTAAATTAAATCCAAAAATATTTGGCTCTTTGCCAGGGCGGGATTTACGGGATTAATCAAGCAAAATCTCACAATTTCCTAAAAATCTCGTACATCACAAGTTGACCATCGATGTTCGAAGTTCGAAAACTAATTGGAAAACGCTTGTCCAATAGTTAATTGCATTTTGACCAGAAAAACTACCGAAAACATCGGGAAAAAGCTTGACACTATCATTGATTTGGATTATTGTTCAGATTCGAAAAATTCATAATTTGTTGGAAAAATTTTGGAATAATTATTAATTATTCAAATAATTGAGACGTTTATGTCATTTAATTTTTTGATTTGAAACCGATTTTAAACAAATAGCCGCCAAAGTCACGAAAAATTTATTGTGAATTCATTTCCGCTCACAAATTGAAAACCAAAGAAGCAGCAAAAAGTGGAAATTTTTATTAAATAATATGTAAAACAATGATTTTAGGGGCATTCATAAAAATTGCTAATTTCAAATAATATTTTTTATAATTATTTCAATAATTTTTATCTTTGTTATTTGTTTGCCAACGTGATAAATAATATAAACTTCCAACATAAAATTTTATTTTTCATAAATTTTCAGTTATTAAAATTTAAGAAGGAGCTGAATGAATAACAATTTAATATTTTTATAAAAATTAAGAAACGAAATAATTAATTTCAAAAAATCCAATAAAAATTTATTATTATTTAAATTTTTTTGGGGCCCAGCGGTGCAGAAAGGCCCTACCGAGGGTAAATTTATTGGCTCTCTTTCAGATAGTCAATAAGAATTAATTTAAATATTTAATTATATTTAAATTAAATTTGTTTTATTGGATTTCCCAATACTTCAATTATTTATTTTCACAATTTATTAGTGAATTTTGATCGAACAAATATATTTATTAATGAACGAATGAACGACAAAAAATGGTGATTTTACAATGGTTTAAATACGGCAATTTTACATAGGCGGGCGCACAGAAATTTAAATGTAAACAATGCTGACTAATAAAAAGGCTTAAAATCACAAAGGTTATGAATTGGTCGTTAAATTTTTATTTTAAACAGATGAATCATAATATTTTAAAATTCGTCGCAATGATGAAATCAGCGACACTCCGGCGGCCAATGATTCACTTTCGGTTCCCTTTGAAGTTGCCCTTGTAGTGATTGTTCATTTCGGCAAGTCCGGCGGCAATTGTGACCAGGAGAATGGACACGGCAACATTGTAGTCGCGAAGATGTTCGGCCAAAGCCTCGACTGCATCTGCTGCTGCGGTTGTCAGCTCATGGGTTCGCTGCCATTGTGATGCGCCAGTTTTTCCAACTTTCCTCCAACTTTCGCCTGATTCTGCCGTTGATTGGGAAAAAGGAAATGCCCGTTTTTTCCCCATTTTTTGTCCGCCATTTCCTTTTTATTTGTTGCTTCATTCATTGGCCCTTGCTGAAAAGCCGAACGCAGCCAATTTTCGGCCATTGTACTTAATTGTGACTGTATGAGTGTTCCAATTTCGGCTTGAATTTGAGGCGCATTGCTTGTTGACGGCGGGCAATTGAGGATGCTCATGTGCATCGGTGCCTTTTCTTCCTTTTCTTCAATGGCACCATCATCGCTTAATTCGTCGATGATGCTCTCATCCAACTTT
>SIJG01000072.1:383206-421632 GCA_023374025.1 Heterodera schachtii | reverse complement strand
TCCGAAGAAAAGATAGAAAACCCGAGACCTGAAACCAAAAAAGAGATTTTTTCTAGTTAAACCGAGACTAGTGAGCATCATTATATAATATTAATTTTAAAATTATTTTTTTATATATACTTTTTATATTTATTTTTTGTATTTGCTGAATTCTTTAGCAAATTAATTGGTTTTTATAAAAGAATATGTATGAAAAAGTAATCAAAATTTTACATATTCAATAACAATCATTATGATAAATAGAAAACTGAGGAAAAATCGTAAATTTTCTATTTTTGAAATATTTTTAGCGAAAATTAAAATTTATAAGAAAGTGTGCTTTTTTATTAACACTCCAGAATATCCAAAATTATCTTTTTAAAATTTTCGGTTCTATGAGGTGAAGAAAATGCTGCTTTAAAATGGTCTCTTTAATTGGATTTTTTGAAAATACCAAAATATGCATATGGACTTCGCTTTATAAGCTGCCAAACATGCTAAAAAGGTGTTTTTTATGCATTTAAGTGCAGGGCTACCCTTGAAAATTTCCCAAAATAAGTATTTCGCTGGTCAAAAATAAGTTTTAAGGGTCAAAAATAAGTACATTTTTTCAAATATGCTTCCAAACTTTAAATCACATTTTTATTCAACAAAATCAAGCATTAGCAACATATTTCTCGCCGCCAACTGTTTTTCTGAGCAATTCCGGCATAGAAATGAGAAATTTATACATTTCCGAAAATGGATTTTAACAATTTCTGGAAAACATAAGCAATTTGTAAATTATTTTCAGTTCATTCGGGATTAAAAAATCAGATTTTTAACAATTTTTTTGCGGCGTGCTTTTTCCAAAAAATTTTAAGAATGGGCGAGGGGATGGGGTCCGGCGGTGCCGATAGGCGCCGCTGGAAATTTTTTGTAATTTCTTTCTGATTTGTTAACATATTCTCATCAAAAAATGATCAATTTTTGCGGTTTTTAGCCAATTTTTTAAGGAAAATAGGGTTTTGGGTGCCGGCGGTGCCGATAGGCGCCGCCGGAAAAAATTTTAAAATTTAAGTGCAATTTTTAACAAATTTTGCCAAAAAATGACAAAATTATGAATGAGTTCCCATCGATAAAGGAATAATTTGAAAAATTTGAAGAAAAATAATTACTTGGAGGGGAACTGATCCAACGATAAAATGAAGAACATAACCAAGGTCACAACCCACTGGACCAGAACCATGCATGAAAGTAAATAAATGAAGCAAATAGTAAGATTTTGGATATTAATTTGCTTCAAAACACTTTCTTTCAAATATTTCTATAAAAATCGGAATTTTTTTTGAGTCCCAAAAATAAGTACAAAATAAGTACCTTGAGCTCAAATAAGTACAATACTTACAAATAAGTACATTTTAAATTTGTAAGTTTTGCACCCTCTAAATAAGTACAATACTTACAAATAAGTACAAAGGGTAGCCCTGTTTTACACCCCTAAAAATGGGTTTTTTTAGTGTCTGTTTTCCATTTTTTTCGAGCCTATTTTTGCAGTTTTTAAAGCCTAAAAATTACCAACCCTAATAATTATTTAATTTTTTGTATTTTCGAGTTTTCTTTTTCAATTAAAAAACCAAAATTTTTTTTTACCTTTTCAACTTTTTTAAAGAATTAAAATATAAATTTACCTTTTTTATATAGATTTGCCCTGTAATTCTCTTCTTACTCTCAAGTGTTGTGTCCGTTTTATCACCATATTTTGAAATTCCAAAAATTGTTGCTCTGTTGATTTTTAATTGCCAAAAATTTGGCTTCGTGAGTATGCGCTTGCATATGGTTGCAATTGCATTTAATCGGGCTCATGCAGTGCTTTTTCCATTCAATTTTGCGCAAAAAGTCACAAAAAGGTTAACAAATTATTATTAATATAATTAATTTTTATAGGATTTATTTTATTTGTGTGTTTTTAATTTAAACAAATTAATTTTTTTGAGCCTCGAAATTCCATCCCTGGTACGGAATGCCTAATTTTCTATTAATTGGTTTTATTTCAGTAATCGCACTGTACACTTGGACCTATTTGATTGCGTCATTCCCATTTTATGTGGCAATTACAATACGTTTAGCATGGATTAGGGGTTAATTAAATCGTTTGCATAATGTGTTGAATTTAAAAAATGAAATTTTCAAAAAAAAACATAGGCCTAGCCCAAATTTAGGCTTAAGCCCTAGCCTAAGTTTAGGCCTAGCCCTAGCCTAAGTCTTAATTATTCGAAAAAATTCTTCCGAGTTACCTATATACGAGATGCCTTTATAATAAGCTTGAGTGCCATTGCGTGTTAGATCCGTCACCGGAAAATGCGTCAGTTAAAAATGCGTCACCTGAAAATGCGTCACCTGAAAATGCGTCACCTGAAAATGCGTCAGTGATACATTGGGGAGGGGGGGGGGGGGGGCTGAAGTCAAAAATTCATTTTAGTGGTTATTTTTCTTCGATTTTCAGGGGTGTATTTTTGGTTTTTTGAAATACCGAATTATGGGGTGTATTTTACAAAATTTTTCGCCGTTTTTCGCCAAAAATTAATATTTTTTGCCATTTTGGGCTCCATTTTTCAAAAATATGATAAAATGGGGGTCCGGCGGTGCCGATAGGCGCCGTCGGGAACATTTTTGAGTATTTTAATGCATTTTAAGAAAATTGCTTTCAAAAAACAATTTACTGAAATTTTTTACTTTTTGCGTTTGGGGGGGGGGGGGGCTTTGCCCCCTCATTTGTCAGCCCCTCTCCCTGCCTACGCCTTTGCTTCTGTAGCATTAAGTATTGTAATAAAAAAATTCTAAAAGAACATCGTTCTGAATTCTGAGACCCCGGACCCGAATTCGACCAAAAAGTGGAAAGTTAAATTTCGAAAATTTGGACTTCCGTCTTTTTGTTTAAAATTCGGGTCCATGTTGGCCGAAAATACTGGATACTTGATCAGTGACCTCGAAAACCCAAGGAACTTGTTATTATGACATTAAAAATTTCGCTGACGCATTTTCCATTTTTCCGGAAGCCGTTTGATCAGTTAAAGTGCTTTAATTTAATTTTAATTTATTTTTTCAAAGCGCATAATCAAAATTGGCATTCCGAGACGGCACAAAATTCGGCATCGGACAAGGAAAGTGTGCGCATCACTGTGCTATGCATTGCTGTTCAAATTTATTCATTATGCTTTATGATACCATCATGGATTGCCAATATGTTCCCCAGTGCGTATGGTGAATTCATTAATTGTGATGGGCACCCATTTGGACAATTTGTGTATTTCCCGGCAATCACTGTGTTCAACTCAATGTATTATGTGTCAGATGAGGTGTAGTAGAGCCGTATCTTTAGGGTGAAATGTTATATATATTTTTTAATCGGCATAAAATTGGCATAAAAAAGGTTAAAAAATGTAAAAAAAATTTGAAAAAATGTAACAAAAATACCGTATTTACTGAATTAGTACCCCCCAGGGGTTCTATTTTTCAACCCCCCTCGAAAGGGGGGGGGGGTTCTAATTCAGAGGGGGGGGGGGGTACTAATTCATTAAATACTAGTATTTTTGAAGCAAATATTTTCTTAATCAAAATATGTAAGTAATTTCCCGAAAATGCCACTAATGACATGAAAACTTTTTCAAATTTATAAAAATTAATAATTTGAAATAATAATATATTAGCTATAATTTTCTAAAATTTTCAACCTTAATGCGCCAAATTTCCATACTTTTTTATGCATTACCGATAAAATATTAATAAAAATCAAAAAAATTTAAGTGGCTATCCTTGAAATCCATAAAATTTACACATATTCTAAATTTTTCAGCTCCTTTTGATGGCCCTATGTAAAGAAATGCGTGTTCAATTTGTGCATATGATACGAAAAATGATCCATTTTCGAGGGGCAATACAGTAACAGCAGCAACGTCAGCACAAGTGGTATTGAATTCAACAATGTACGGTAATCGGATACAGAATGTCAATGTTCGTGTCGGTACTAACTATCGCTGATTTTAAACAATACTGAATTTGTCAATGAATTGAAAATCAATCAAATACTTTAAGTAATTTAAAAAAAACAAATCGTCCCAAAAAACATATTTTAATTTGTTAATTGTAAATTTGTTTGAGAATTTTTCAAAATTTTAAAATTTCTTGCTGCCTATGGCAATTTTTACAAGCAAATCACACTAATGTGATTTTATCCAGGCAAGAATTTTTGCATTTTCTTTTTAAATACAAGGCCTTCAAGAGCTGTCGGGCATATGGCGGAAAATTGGGAAAAATAGGCGAATTTCCAAAATTATATACATTTTTTGAGGCTTCAATTTTTGAAATTTATAAAATTGGCATTTGAGCCTCGGAATTCTGATCAAAATTCATCTAAACCCATTTCGAACCCATAACCCAAATTCGGAAAAAAAGTCAAATTTTGACGATCAATTGTGGTAACTGTGTGTGTACTTTTAAGCTGGAACGAAAATCACCAACAATATTTTCCATTTGTACCATTCATTCAGATTTAGTGAAGTATGGTACCGAATATACGCCGCCGGGAATTTGTTATTTTTGCTTAATTTTTGACTGAAAATCTGTCACTATTCGTCACTATTTTTGGACTTTTTGTAATTTTTACTCACTGTTTTAGTTAATTATTTTGTGATTTTTCATCACTAAAAGTTGCGACCCTACTAATATATTAATTTGCGCTAACTTTTACGTTTTAAAATAAAAACCAAACAAAAAATTAATTATTATTTTCACTTGAAATAAACAAAAAATTTAAAATTTTGTATTTTTTCTTGGAAAATTTCGGTTGGTCCCGGTCACCGATCCCGGACAAAAACCAATGTCCGGGTCCCGGCTTCTCAAGTACAGGCAAGTGTACCTGTCCCGGTTTTGGCAAAAAATTCCTAGTCCCGTGCAACTCCACTTCCACGCGAACCAAATTTTTTTCTCGTCCCGAACAACTCGAATCTACGAAAAGTTTCCAAACCACTTTCATTAATAAATTATAAAATTTTTAAGTTATCCAAATTTATTCATGTCAAATAATTTGAGAAAATTCGTTTTTATTGTAAATGACAATAAATTTGTACATAATTTATGAATAAATATTCATTTTTTCACAGTTTTATATACCAAATTTGTCGACCAATTACAAAAAATTTTAAATAATTTGACATTTCGTTGACGATACTATTTGCTAATCATTCCTCTTTTTTGAGAATCCTAAAAAATATTATCTTCTTGCTTTAATTATTATCTTTTACCTATATATTTCGGGCCCATAAAGAGTCTTGTCCTCTGCATTGTAGACCTTCAACGCCAACTAAAAAAATTTTAAATTTATTTTTCAATTTTCATTTTTTATTGCAAGTCTCAAAAACTTATTCCCTTGGTAAATGCTACTTTTTTAATGATATCCCTTTTTAAAAAAGGCACAATTTTTCCTGCCAGAATTCGTTTTATAGCTTGATCTGTTAACCGTAATCGTTTCAAATTACATGCAGAAAAAATAATGCCTGTAATTTTTTGAAAATAGTGAAAGTAACACTTGGAATGGTACTGTTTTTTTCCTAGCATTTGTATTTCACTTCTTCGACACGGTCTTTGAAGTTTTTGTCTTCGTATGCGGCGAACAACCGTTGTTCAGCCTCCACAACATGTTGACCGATTCTGTGTCTGATTTCTGGAGTACTTCTTCGCGGCAGTTCACAACGCTTTTTGAAGTCGAACTCCACTCTTTGCAATCCGTCATCTTCCAAAAAACAGACCTATTGTTCATTTAGGGATGATTAATATTCGTTAAATTCCTTTTTATTACAATCAGCTCTGCCGCGAGGTGTGCAAATGCCAGGTCGCACTGCGCCCCGCGCCCATAGAAGCTCTCGAAGAAGGCGACCTCCGCGACTATTGAACCTTTTTAAATTATTAATTAATTTTACAGGGTTAACAGTAGAGTTGTACGGGACCGGGAATTTTGAGAAAAACCGGGATCGGGACTTTTCGGGTTGAAAACCGAGACTTTTTTGCTGGGAAAATGGAAAAAACTGGGACCGGCCCGGTCAAAACCGGGACTTAGTTATTCAGTTGGACGTTTTTTAATACCAATCCCGGTCACGCACAACTCTAGTTAAGACCTTCAATTTATTTCCACATCATACCAATATAATACTCTAAGTGAGCAAAAAGTTGGTTTTTGTTGTACAAAGGGCGCGCTCTGATGTCGGTCTTCCCATGGTAGTGCATTCCATTTGCGTTTACCCCGGCTGCGGCAGTTACCTAAATGACTGTCAGTCTCAAAATGAGGCACACATTTTTGATGAGCATGTCTTTTTTATGATCCTGAAAACTGAAATTGAGTAAAATATGCTTTATTAGATTATTACCTAAAATTCAATTTAAATAATAAATTTAATTATTCGAATAACCTTTCTGTACTGAAATGACCCGCCTTTTCCGATCACCCCACACTCATACTTTTTCGCTTCGCCCACACCCATACTTTTTTCTACAGTCTACAGGACCGGGACTGGTACTAAAAAACATAATACCTAAGTCCCAGTTTTGACTAGTTTTGACCGGGACTAGTCCCGATTTTTTTCCGATTTTCACAGCCAAAAATTCCCGATTTTTCAAACCGAAAGGTCACGGTCCCGGTTTTTCTCAAAATTCCCCGACACCCTACAACTTAGAAAAAAAATAAAGTATTTATTAATTATTTAAAAACCAAAATCAAGTTTTTTGATTAAATTTTACGTGTTTGTCCTCAAAAATCAAAATTTTAACCAATTTTTCTAAAAAGTTGAACGACAAAATGCTTACCAATAGAATTTTCGTGCAGTCATTGTTCCTTGCACAAGCCGCAGCGTGCCCAGCTTCATGGAATGCTACTCGGTGAAGCTGGTTGACCACCGGGCTCAACATCATCATGGCGGAGATGATTGATGTATGCAAGTAAAACAATTTAAAAATATCTGTTTCTGTCACTCAAAACAAACTGACCCAATATCCCCATACCAATACAAGTTTTGAGTGTAAATTATGGTGATTAACGAATGTTTTTTGCACTTTGAAACCAACGAATTAATTTTGTTTTTTTCGGCTATTTATTTACATAAACTTAGAAGAATTTTAATTTTAAATATTTTGCCTTTTTTCTTAATAGGGTCCGGATTTTATGCGAATATTGCAATTTAGGGACAGAAATATTGGCGAAAAATTGTGAAAAAGGGGTGAAAATGTAAAATAGAAGTGAAAAATTAAAAAATTGAACTTTTCCAGTGAAAATTAATTTAAATTTCGAAATTTGAGCGCACCTTACTAACCGATAATAATAAGATAAATTTGTCATTTTGAGTCAAATTTTTATTAATAAATTTAAATATCAAAATATATTATCAAAATTGACTGATAAAGGGATTTTTGTGAATATTATAACAAATATATAAAAAAACTTTTTGGAAAAAACCTGACTATTCTAAAATATGACAAATATCTAATTTTCAAACAAAATTTTTTTTCTCATTTTATAATGAACGGCCTAAGCCCAAACTAGCTTAACATACACATACAAAGGATTGTTCACACAGCAGTTGTCCGCTGTCCATGTTTTTCGTGTTGCGCCATTTACTGCCCAAGATGGACGCATTCATGCACTCCTGTTGTGCCAGTCCGAATTGAATCTCCCCAATTGACACCCAGTATTTCTGGTTGGACAACAGTGGGAGACGACCCGGTTGGCTACAATTCGTCTGGTAGGGCTGCCAAATGAAATTTCAAAATAATTATTTTCCAACAACGTTTTGAAAAGTTCTCTCCAATCAAAAAAAAAATACAGTCAGGTGCCAAAGTATGGAAGCAAAATTTTTTTACTTTAAAACCTTTTTTCTCCAAGAGATGTGTTTGAATGATTTTCTCCCCTTGCCAAAACAAGCCTCTAATATTTGCCTGTTAAAAAAAGAAAAAAGTATCCCGATTGGTCAAGCTATCAAAAAGTTATGGCGCAGCAACCAAATATGACTTGAAATTGGAGAAATTTACGAAAAAAAACAGTTCGTGAAACATTGGACATCTCAACGATTTCTACCGTATTTCAAGGGAAAATGGTAGAAAATTGATCATTTTTATGGTAATTAATTTTGGTTACCTCTCTTGCTCTGTGGGTACTATACTAGTTGTAGACCCACCACCCCTATTTTGTCATCTTTCTGATAGGCCTACTAAATTTTCCAGAAAAATTTTCTAACCCCATAAGAATTTTTTTCGAAAATTTCCCCGATTTCAAGCCATTTTTGGCTTTTCAGATCACCAAGAAGTAGTGATCTGATTAATTTTGTATATAACCTCTTGGAGAAAAGATTTTAAAGTTAAAAAATTTTTGCTTCCATACTTTTGCATCTGACTGTAAATAAAAAATTTTTTTTTGCGGCACGCTTTTTCCAAAAAAAACTTTTTGGGAACATATCCCGTGGAGCTGGCAAAATTTTTAAATTGAGTCCCCTCATATTCGACTCCAAATTTATTCACATTCATTTTAAAAATATAATGAAAAAAGCAAATTCCCGGTTTTTTTCTTTCCGTGCCCCATTCTTACCTTCACCTCATCGCTTTCAAATTGAACACTTCCTGCCTGTTGTTGCTTGATGATCATGAAGAGGAAAAGCAAAGCATAAAATTTAAACATTTTGAATTTAGCTAAATAAATATTGGGAAAAGTGTATCACGGTGTTTGTGTGGTCGTCGACTGTTCCTCCTCTCCATTACCAGCCGTCATGCGAAAGACGAAAAGGATAAGTGCAGCCGCAGCTTTTTTTTTTGCCCCGCCCTCAATATTTGTCTTCGATTTGGGTGGTCGTCGTCTGTTCCTCCTATCATTAGCATTGTCATTTGATTGAACACGATTAATGATGAGGAGGAACAGACGAAGACCACCCAAATTAAAGACAAATATTGAGGGGAGGGGCAAAAAAAAGCTGCGGCTGCACTATCCTTTTCGTCTTTCGCATGACGGCTGCTAATGGTTGGCGGACGATCGAAAACTTTTTACGCTTGAAAATCTTCAAATGTGTTTGATTTCCAATTGTGCAACCGAAAAGGATAAAGATGAGGAAATTTTGGAAAATTTACATATTTATTGACATGTTTTTACAATTTTTTAAAATTTTTTAGCAATTATTTTGGCGTTTTTCAGTTTTTTTTTAGTAACTGTTTTAGCAGTTTTTTAGAAACTATTTAGGTACCTGTTTCGCGATTTTTAGCATCTAAAAATCCGGGCCCTGATTATATATATTTGTTATAATAATTTGCCATTTTCATAATTTTATTAGGGTTGCAACCCCGATCGTCGGGATTATTTTGTGTGCTTTTGTTTTTTATTTCTTTTTTATCATAAACATTTGTGTTTAGAATTAATTCAAAAATGCATATTGCCTTTTTTTTTGAAAATTACTGTTTATTTTTTCAATTATAAATATAAAAAAATTCTATGAAATATTAAGGTGGCAAAAAAATGCAATTTATTTTTATTTTTTTAAAACATCCTTTTCGCGCCGCGCTTTTTCCAGACTTATAGGAGAGGGGGGGGGGGGGGGGGGCAGCGGCGCCTATAGGCACATCCGGGAAAATTTTATAAAATATGGATGGATCTGTTAAAAGATTTTGTCCAAAAAATGAAGAATTTTTGCGATTTTGAGTTAATTTTTTAAGTAAGATTTTACGAATTTTTGTGGCATGCGATGCAGATAGTCAGCGCCAGGCGAATTTCGAAATTTCAGCTCTGTTTCTAACAGTTTCTATCAAAAAATTTATTAATTTCCAATAAATTTTTGTTTTCCTTCTATATTTTTAAAAAATTTTGAAAAAAAATTTAATTTTTCTGATTTAGTCAAGGAAAAGTGATTATTTTAATTTTAACGAACGAAGATTTTTTGAAAATTTGATTTCAGTTTATGTCATGAAATTATGCCAAAAATAAATCAATTTTTTATGGATATTTTTATTTAAAAATCCTATTAAGCACAAAAAATAAATTAAAAAAGAAAACGTCAACCGATATCGAACTCATGACGGAAAATAGTGTCAGTGTTGGTGCACAACAACTACACCACAATCAATAGATAAGACTAAATTCAAGCAATATTATTTTAATTTTGCAAAATAGTTAAAAATTCAAAATTTTGAATTAATTTGTTAAGGGTCGGGGTTTGTCGGGGTTGTAAGCGTCGGGGTCGGGGGTTTCTAAAAAAATTTGGCTAAATTTAAAAAAAGTTATAAACAAAAATGTTTGAGAACCTAGACCCTGTTGTACTTTTGGACATAACTTTATTCAATCTTGAATTTTTTTTTATTTTACAGGCTAATAGAGAAATGTTTGAGTTATCGAATATTTACCAAATATTGATATATTTATTTTCTAAATTATTTTTTCCAGAAAGTTAAAGTTTATTTCTAATGCTTCGTTTTTAAGAAATGCATAAAATTCTACGCACTTGGTAGCGCACAAATAAGCACGATAAACGCGTTTACCACTTGGTTCCGGGTGTCTACGATGATTTTTTGGGGGATTTGACCTTAATGTGCCCTTTTCAGGATTTTGAGAAATGTCTAAACAAAAATGCAATAGAAAAAAAAACACACCCATAAGAAACGCCAAAAACTAAAAAATACACCACTAATTTGTAAGAGTTGAGAAATTTCTTAAAAATTTATTCTCTCTCTATATATATATATATATATTTTGTTAAATTTTTTAAAATTGTCCTTATTCGAAAAAATTATAAAATATTAATATTTTTATTTAAATAAAAAACGGTGGCTGGACATTTCGACAATGACCGTTTCACCAATGACCGTTTCGACAATACCTTTTCGACAATGCCGTTTCGACAATGACCATTTATGACTATATCAAATCGCCAGAATTTAAAATATCAAATTAAAAAATAATAAATTAATTTTAAAAAATTGTTTATTATTTAATATAATTGATTAAATTTAAAATAGTTCTCAAAAATATGTTTTATACTTAATAGGTGTGTTAAAAATTTTCTTCGGACAATTTTAATTAATTTATACATAATGAATGTATTATCTATCGCCTATTGTGTATGATTATAAATAGTAAAAATGAAAGAAAACAAATTGAGACGGACTTATAATAGAAATCCAAAATTCAATAATTTATTTCAATTATTATAGTGTCCTCTTTTCACCCTTTAGGCAAATGTTTTGGTTCTCAGAGGATTTGAATCGCATAGTTCAAGCAGTTCAGCCAATTCATAGGCTAAAAATCGGGATCTCATTGAATTTGTGAGTTTAAGTCAAAAAGATGCGTATGGATATAAAATCGCGAAATATTGACATAAATTGCAAAAACATGCACATAAATTTTTTCAAATTGAGGGTTTATGTTTCAAATTTCTTTAAATTCGTTAAATGTAAAGTAAAATGGCAATAATGGAGTTTACTGGTCCCGTTTTTTGTAATTGAAAATCTTGGAAAAAATTTTCTAGTGCTATTTAAGGTGTTGAGCACGAATCTGGCCTTATTTTTGACCGGTCTGAACCCCGAATCCGGATTTTCAAAATGTCCGGAGAAAATTTTAACATACCTATTTAGGTATAAAACATATTTTATCAATTACATTAAATAATATACAATTTTTTAAAATTAATTTATTATTTTTTAATTTGATATTTTAAATTCTGGCGATTTGATATAGTCGTAAATGGTCATTGTCGAAACGGCTTTGTCGAAAAGATATTGTCGAAACGGTCATTGGCGAAACGGTCATTGTCGAAATGTCCGGGAGCCGGATAAACTTTTATTATATTTTAAACGTTGGTACATAAAAAGCTTTAATAAAAATTTTGTTTGCCTATTTTAGTGCTTATTTGAATGTTTATTCGTAAAAAACTTACTCTGACGACTGACTGTTCAGATAACTGGGTCGTAGAGTAAGTGACAAAATATATGGATGACCACAGGAATTAAAAAAGACAAAAATATGTGAAATAAATAAATCAATTAATTGAGGTCAAAGTCAAATAATGTCGAAATATAAAATTACCAAATCTTTAGGATTTTGTTTATCCTAGGTTTTCCGGTCTTATTACCCTAGTGAACTTTTGAATTTTGTTTTAAATTGATTTAAAGAATTTGTTTTTATTAGTTCTTTATTGAGTTGATTCCATAATTTTGTTACCCTCCCAGCAAAGGGGATGAACTTTTTGCCCAGGTTTATATTTTGTGTTAAATCTGCAAAAGGGGATGTTAAAGCGTGTTGATGGATTAAAAATAGAAAATAATTTAAGATCTTTTCGGGCATACCGTATATACTCTTTTTATATGCCAGTCTCCATTAATCTGCCGGCCTCCAATTATATACCCCTTTCTGAGGAGGTTGAAAAATAATATACCAGTCTCCATTTATGTGCCAGGGGGATAAATAGAATTTTTAATATTTTTTTGGCACATTTTCCAAAAAAAAAAAAAAATTAAACTCAATTCAACAGTAAAAGGGGCTAATAAATGAACAATTCGTTCCCATCTCCGACTCCATCCAGCCCTGCATCATCATCAGAGTAGGGTCGCTACTTTTAGTGACGGAAAATCTCGAAATAGTTAACTTAAAAAAAATGGGAAGAATTTTTAAGAAAATTTTCCAATTCTTAGGGGTGCATTTTTTGAAAAAATGTTTAGGTCGTTTCTTAGGGGTGTATTTTTTGATTTTATTGCATTTTTGTTAAGGAATTTTCCTAAAAATGTCGAAATAGTAAATTTTCACTATCGAGACCGAAAATTTCCCGAGACTCGAGACCAATTTTTTATGGCTCTAATTTTTTGACTCATTTTACGAACAAAATCTGTGCACAAATTGCACTCAAATTTTTAAAAATTCAGCGCCCCTGCTGGACACCCTATTCCCAAAATTTTTTGCAAAATTTTACCACAAAAAAGAGTGTAAAAAAAAACTCAAAAAATTCACGGTCACGAAAACCGTGAATTTCACGGGTTTTTGGATCACGGTCACGATTCACGGTAACAATTCATGGTCACGGTCAAGATTCACGGGTTTTTTTCAGTCACGGCGCATCTCTACCAGATAGTGACATCAGAGTCGGAAAATTTCAACGCAGAAAACGTTTTTTGAGCTCCTTTCTTCAAAACAATTGAGCAAACAAATTAGTTAAATCACTAAAAGTAGCGACCCTAATCATCAGATAAGCCAAAAAAAAAATTAAAAACTTTATAAATTAAAATTAATATTAAAATAAAAAAGGCTTCTTCGTGATCGTTTCATCCATCTTTCACCATTAAAAATTTCAATTTTTATCCATATTGGAAGCAAGAAAATGACACATTTTTGCCATTTTGGGTCAATTTTCAGAAGTTGTTTAACAGAAATGCAATAGAATGATTTTTTTGACGCGATGACATTTTTGGCGACATGTTCAAAAAAATTTCAAAAATTTTCCACTAAATAAATCAGCTGAAAAATAATCTCCCAGTCTCCATTAATCTGACAGCCTCCAATTATCTACCCCTTTCTGAAGAGGTTGAAAAATAATATACCATGGCATATAAAAAGAGTATATACGGTAAATAATTTTGTGCGCCATGAACAGATCAAACAGCTTTCGCCTATTCTAAAGTGTTGGTAGTTGCAGGTATTCTAATCGATTTTGGTATGGAATTGGTGGAAGGCTGCATTTAATAAATAACCGTTTGGTGAAATATTTTTGATATTTTCGATTTTTTAAATATTTTTTTGAAGAGACGGATTCCAAATCTTCGGAGCATATTCCAATAAAGGCCTAATATAAGTTTTATATAATGTAATCCAAATTTTAGATTATTTAGAATTCATTATTCTAAACAAGGAACCCATACATAAATACGCATTCATTGTCTAAAAAACGATGCCCTACTTATTTTATTAAACCTTCATCAAGTAAGTAGTCTATTTTATATTAAAAAATGGAAACTTTCAAATCAAAAAAATTTTGAAATCTGGCTCGGTGTAGAAATTTATTTTGAAATCTGGTCCGGTTTAGGGAGCTAAAAAGCATTTTATTTTTTATAATACCGCATAAATGTCACAGTGTAATTGACTAACTTGCAACAAGTAGGAATAGGTCGCTAAAAGAATGCTTAAATATTTTAATTCTTAAAAAATGCGTGAATATATGATAAATAATGCTTGAGTTGCAATTTTAACTAACACTATTAGAAAAATATAATAGTACATTTCGCTTCATTAGTCTAGCATTTCTGGTTAGACAGTCGCGTACTTTTGGCTTTACCGGGTGCTGCTCTATACCACAATTTTCTCTAAATAACTTTTCCTTGTGATTGGGAGGTGAATCACGAAATTATATTTTAGACTGACTCTTTATTTAATACCATGGTAAAGAAAAATTTATTTTGAAATCTGGCTCGGTTTAGGGAGCTAAAAAGCATTTTATTTTTTATAATACCGCATAAATGTCACAGTGTAATTGACTAACTTGCAACAAGTAGGAATAGGTCCCTAAAAGAAAGCTTAAATATTTTATTCTTAAAAAATGCGCGAATATATGATAAATAATGCATGAGTTGCAATTTTAACTAACACTATCAGAAAAATATAATTGTACATTTCGCTTCATTAGTCTAGCATTTCTGGTTAGACAGTCGCGTACTTTTGGCTTTACCGGGTGCTGCTCTATACCACAATTTTCTCTAAATAACTTTTCCTTGTGATTGATAGGTGAATCACGAAATTATATTTTAGACCGATTCTTTCTTTAATACCATGGTAAAGAAAAATTTATTTTGAAATCTGGCTCGGTTTAGGGAGCTAAAAAGCATTTTATTTTTTATAATACCGCATAAATGTCACAGTGTAATTGACTAACTTGCAACAACTAGGAATAGGTCGCTAAAAGAATGCTTAAATATTTTAATTCTTAAAAAATGCGTGAATATATGATAAAAAATGCACGAGTTGCAATTTTAACTAACACTATCAGAAAAATATAATAGTACATTTCGCTTCATTAGTCTAGCATTTCTGGTTAGACAGTCGCGTACTTTTGGCTTTACCGGGTGCTGCTCTATACCACAATTTTCTCTAAATAACTTTTCCTTGTGATTGATAGGTGAATCATGAAATTATATTTTAGACCGACTCTTTCTTTAATACCATGGTAAAGAAAAATTTATTTTGAAATCTGGCTCGGTTTAGGGAGCTAAAAAGTATTTTATTTTTTATAATACCGCATAAATGTCACAGTGTAATTGACTAACTTGCAACAACTAGGAATAGGTCGCTAAAAGAATGCTTAAATATTTTAATTCTTAAAAAATGCGTGAATATATGATAAATAATGCACGAGTTGCAATTTTAACTAACACTATCAGAAAAATATAATAGTACATTTCGCTTCATTAGTCTAGCATTTCTGGTTAGACAGTCGCGTACTTTTGGCTTTACCGGGTGCTGCTCTATACCACAATTTTCTCTAAATAACTTTTCCTTGTGATTGGGAGGTGAATCACGAAATTATATTTTAGACTGACTCTTTATTTAATACCATGGTGAAGAAAAATTTATTTTGAAATCTGGCTCGGTTTAGGGAGCTAAAAAGCATTTTATTTTTTATAATACCGCATAAATGTCACAGTGTAATTGTCTAACTTGCAACAAGTAGGAATAGGTCCCTAAAAGAAAGCTTAAATATTTTTATTTTTAAAAAATGCGCGAATATATGATAAATAATGCATGAATTGCAATTTTAACTAACACTATCAGAAAAATATAATTGTACATTTCGCTTTATTTGTCTAGCATTTCTGGTTAGACAGTCGCGTACTTTTGGCATTACCGGGTGCTGCTCTATACCACAATTTTCTCTAAATAACTTTTCCTTGTGATTGGGAGGTGAATCACGAAATTATATTTTAGACTGACTCTTTATTTAATACCATGGTGAAGAAAAATTTATTTTGAAATCTGGCTCGGTTTAGGGAGCTAAAAAGCATTTTATTTTTTATAATACCGCATAAATGTCACAGTGTAATTGACTAACTTGCAACAAGTAGGAATAGGTCGCTAAAAGAATGCTTAAATATTTTAATTCTTAAAAAATGCGTGAATATATGATAAATAATGCACGAGTTGCAATTTTAACTAACACTATCAGAAAAATATAATTGTACATTTCGCTTTATTTGTCTAGCATTTCTGGTTAGACAGTCGCGTACTTTTGGCTTTACCGGGTGCTGCTCTATACCACAATTTTCTCTAAATAACTTTTCCTTGTGATTGGGAGGTGAATCACGAAATTATATTTTAGACTGACTCTTTATTTAATACCATGGTGAAGAAAAATTTATTTTGAAATCTGGCTCGGTTTAGGGAGCTAAAAAGCATTTTATTTTTTATAATACCGCATAAATGTCACAGTGTAATTGTCTAACTTGCAACAAGTAGGAATAGGTCCCTAAAAGAAAGCTTAAATATTTTACTTCCTAAAAAATGCTCGAATATATGATAAATAATGTTTCAATTGCAATTCTCACTAACACGATCAGAAAAATATAACTGTACTTTTCGCTTCATTAGACTAGCATTTCTGGTTACGAATTCGCGTGTTTTTGGCTTTCCCGGATGCTGCTCTATACCACAATTTTCCACATAACTATTCCTTGTGATTTAGAGGTTAATCACGAAATTATATGTTAGCTCGACTCTCTCATCAAAACCATGGTGAAGAGAAATACATTTTTAAATCTTTCTCAGGTTGGTAGCTAAAAACCATTTTATTTTTTACAATAACGCATAAATGTCACAATGTATTTGACTCAATTTCAACATGTAGGAATAGGATGCTACAAGAATTCCTAAATATTTTAATTCCTAAAAAATGCTTGAATATATGATAAATAATATTTCAATTGCAATTCTCACTAACACGATCAGAAAAATATAACTGTACTTTTCGCTTCATTAGACTAGCATTTCTGGTTACGAATTCGCGTGTTTTTGGCTTTCCCGGATGCTGCTCTATACCACAATTTTCCACATAACTATTCCTTGTGATTTAGAGGTTAATCACGAAATTATATGTTAGACTGACTCTTTATTTAATACCATGGTGAAGAAAAATTTATTTTGAAATCTGGCTCGGTTTAGGGAGCTAAAAAGCATTTTATTTTTTATAATACCGCATAAATGTCACAGTGTAATTGACTAACTTGCAACAAGTAGGAATAGGTCCCTAAAAGAAAGCTTAAATATTTTAATTCTTAAAAAATGCGTGAATATATGATAAATAATGCACGAGTTGCAATTTTAACTAACACTATCAGAAAAATATAATTGTACATTTCGCTTTATTTGTCTAGCATTTCTGGTTAGACAGTCGCGTACTTTTGGCTTTACCGGGTGCTGCTCTATACCACAATTTTCTCTAAATAACTTTTCCTTGTGATTGGGAGGTGAATCACGAAATTATATTTTAGACTGACTCTTTATTTAATACCATGGTGAAGAAAAATTTATTTTGAAATCTGGCTCGGTTTAGGGAGCTAAAAAGCATTTTATTTTTTATAATACCGCATAAATGTCACAGTGTAATTGTCTAACTTGCAACAAGTAGGAATAGGTCCCTAAAAGAAAGCTTAAATATTTTTATTTTTAAAAAATGCGCGAATATATGATAAATAATGCATGAATTGCAATTTTAACTAACACTATCAGAAAAATATAATTGTACATTTCGCTTTATTTGTCTAGCATTTCTGGTTAGACAGTCGCGTACTTTTGGCTTTACCGGGTGCTGCTCTATACCACAATTTTCTCTAAATAACTTTTCCTTGTGATTGGGAGGTGAATCACGAAATTATATTTTAGACTGACTCTTTATTTAATACCATGGTGAAGAAAAATTTATTTTGAAATCTGGCTCGGTTTAGGGAGCTAAAAAGCATTTTATTTTTTATAATACCGCATAAATGTCACAGTGTCATTGACTAACTTGCAACAAGTAGGAATAGGTCGCTAAAAGAATGCTTAAATATTTTAATTCTTAAAAAATGCGTGAATATATGATAAATAATGCACGAGTTGCAATTTTAACTAACACTATCAGAAAAATATAATTGTACATTTCGCTTTATTTGTCTAGCATTTCTGGTTAGACAGTCGCGTACTTTTGGCTTTACCGGGTGCTGCTCTATACCACAATTTTCTCTAAATAACTTTTCCTTGTGATTGGGAGGTGAATCACGAAATTATATTTTAGACTGACTCTTTATTTAATACCATGGTGAAGAAAAATTTATTTTGAAATCTGGCTCGGTTTAGGGAGCTAAAAAGCATTTTATTTTTTATAATACCGCATAAATGTCACAGTGTAATTGACTAACTTGCAACAAGTAGGAATAGGTCCCTAAAAGAAAGCTTAAATATTTTTATTCTTAAAAAATGCGCGAATATATGATAAATAATGCATGAGTTGCAATTTTAACTAACACTATCAGAAAAATATAATAGTACATTTCGCTTCATTAGTCTAGCATTTCTGGTTAGACAGTCGCGTACTTTTGGCTTTACCGGGTGCTGCTCTATACCACAATTTTCTCTAAATAACTTTTCCTTGTGATTGGGAGGTGAATCACGAAATTATATTTTAGACTGACTCTTTATTTAATACCATGGTGAAGAAAAATTTATTTTGAAATCTGGCTCGGTTTAGGGAGCTAAAAAGCATTTTATTTTTTATAATACCGCATAAATGTCACAGTGTAATTGACTAACTTGCAACAAGTAGGAATAGGTCCCTAAAAGAAAGCTTAAATATTTTTATTCTTAAAAAATGCGTGAATATATGATAAATAATGCACGAGTTGCAATTTTAACTAACACTATCAGAAAAATATAATTGTACATTTCGCTTTATTTGTCTAGCATTTCTGGTTAGACAGTCGCGTACTTTTGGCTTTACCGGGTGCTGCTCTATACCACAATTTTCTCTAAATAACTTTTCCTTGTGATTGGGAGGTGAATCACGAAATTATATTTTAGACTGACTCTTTATTTAATACCATGGTGAAGAAAAATTTATTTTGAAATCTGGCTCGGTTTAGGGAGCTAAAAAGCATTTTATTTTTTATAATACCGCATAAATGTCACAGTGTAATTGACTAACTTGCAACAAGTAGGAATAGGTCCCTAAAAGAATGCTTAAATATTTTAATTCTTAAAAAATGCGTGAATATATGATAAATAATGCTTGAGTTGCAATTTTAACTAACACTATTAGAAAAATATAATAGTACATTTCGCTTCATTAGTCTAGCATTTCTGGTTAGACAGTCGCGTACTTTTGGCTTTACCGGGTGCTGCTCTATACCACAATTTTCTTTAAATAACTTTTCCTTGTGATTGATAGGTGAATCACGAAATTATATTTTAGACCGATTCTTTCTTTAATACCATGGTAAAGAAAAATTTATTTTGAAATCTGGCTCGGTTTAGGGAGCTAAAAAGCAGTTTATTTTTTATAATACCCCATAAATGTCACAGTGTAATTGACTAACTTACAACAAGTAGGAATAGGTCCCTAAAGCGTAAATATTTTAATTCTTAAAAAATGCGCGAATATATGATAAATAATGCATGAATTGCAGAGTTGTTTGAGAAAATGCCATTTTTGGCTTTGAAGATATACAAGAAATTTTAAAGAAAAATTGGTAAAATTGTACAAATTAAAATGGTTATTTTTTTAAATAAAATTGCCTCTCTACATATCATTTATGTCTATCTCACTATTTATTCTTTCTGTGTGTTTGCTTTTGTACCCAAATGGCCCCCTCATTAACTAATTTGTGCCACCACTCACTATTTCATGCTTAAATTTGGTGTTTTTGAGGGCAGTAAAATATTTTAATATGAAGTAAAACAATTTTATTTCTCTTAGCTTTGATAATTGTACAAATTAATGGTTATTTTTTCAGCACAAAATGCTTCTTCTCTTCATTATTATTAAGGTGTCTGGTCCACCTTTTTTTCTTTCTGTGTGTTCGCTTTTGTACCCAAAATGCTGAAAAAGTACAAAACCCTTTTTGTGAGTAAATAATCCTTCACCATTTGCGTGTGATCAATTTTTGTGCCTAATAAATAACAAAAATTTATCCCTCGGTTTTAAATGTGTGCTTTTCTTTCTACAAAATCATAAATAAAATTAATAAAAGATAACAAAATAGGAAATTATAAAATTCTTATTAACCATTTTTAGGTAATAAAACTTCTCAAAAGAGCCGAATTATTTTTTCAATTGTATATGAAATCTCAAAAATAAAAAAACTACTCAAGTTTTAAAGAACAAAATTTTAGTTAAAAAATGAAACTTCCCTGATAAGTTATTGAAAAATTTCCCATTTATTTTTTGAAATTTTTTTGCTTGATTTCTTATAAATGGGTGAATTTTTCAAATTTTTATGTATTTTTGTTAAGAAATTTTCTTGAAATCTTGAAAATATGTACCAAAAATGCTCAAATATGTTCAAAAATGCATAATTTTACCTACGTAATGGTAGAAAAACATTGACGGAATAAACACTTCAATTTTCGCGCTTTATATTTTTTCATAATTTTGTTTTTTTCCCATTTTCCGATGAATTGCAGTGGCTCAGATCCGTCCTCAACACTTTCAGTAGTGCGCAAATGCTTTTGGGTCTTAAGCTTGTTGCTTTGCACCATATTTGTCATATTGTGCACTTTTCCCATGATCAAATTAGCCCGAGAACGCATCGCACTGTACATATTGATCAGCAAAGTGAGTATTACAAGGACCAGGCCATTTGTTGAATATAAAAGGTAACTCGCCCGATGGGATTCGAACCCACGACCTCAGCAATCCGTGTCGTGCTCTAACCGACTGAACTACGAGCGCTCCTTTTAGAAGTTCTCCCATGTCATTTATCCCACTTTCTCCCACACTCCGCTTCCTTCTGGCATCACACATTTACAACCTGGGTTTTGTCATGGACCTGGATTTTCCCGGATTTTTATCAAGAAAACCCAGATTAGGCATAAATAAATTCAAGGTCCATTTAATTTAGAAACTTAGACAAATAACGATTTTTATACAGGCTTATTAAATCAAATTTCAAAAAAAAAAAAACCGGTCCAGGCCTTGGCTCTAGACCCACGCTGCTGGATAGACGGCTGTAATCAAGAATTCAAATTGATGTTTTTTTTCTCAGAACGTTTTGCCAACAAAAACAAAAATTGGCACATACAAAAATAACATAAAAAATAATGATAAAAAAGTTAAAATTTAAAAATAATTGTCAATAAATTTTTACTGGTTTTTATTTATCATTATTTTATCTTTGTATTTTCGAGTTTTTATTTTTCAATCAAAATAAAATAATTATTCTTTTTTTATATTCTCTCAACTTTTTTTAAAGAATTAAAATATAAATTTCCCTTTTTTATATAGCTTTGCCCTGTAATTCTCTTCTTACTCTCAAGTGTTGTGTCCATTTTATCAGCATATTTTGAAATTCCAAAAATTGTTGCTCTGTTGATTTTTAATTGCCAAAAATTTGGCTTCGTGAGTATGCGCTTGCATATGGTTGCAATTGCATTTAATCGAGCTCATGCAGTGCTTTTCCCATTCAATTTTGCGCAAAAAGTCACAAAAAGGTTAACAAATTATTAATAAAATTAATTTTTTTACCGGACTCATTTTTTCTTTGTGTTTTTGATTTAAAAAATAAAATATATTTAAATTAATTTTTATTAATATTTCTCGGCTCTCGGTTCTCGAGTCAAGAAATTTTTCAGGTTTTTTGGGTCTCAGTTCTCGTACCGTTTCTCGGGGTCATTTCCCGGTTCTCAATTTTCGGTAAAAAAAAATAGTTTCTCGCAGATCCCCAATAAATTCTCCAACCCAGTGGGTTTTACAAATTTACCCTCTTCGAGTATTTTTTTTTGTCCAAAAATTCATAATATTTGTTTCTAAAAATCGGCCAGCTTACATTCATGTCATCGGTGGCAATTATAATCAAATTAATAATTCCTTTGGTACGGTTCGAAGAAAGCAAATGATAAAATCTATTTGAACTTGCAAAACTGATAAAATTTTCATTCCAAAAAAATTTGGGCCGAAAATTTTCCGACATTTTGGTACCTATCATTAGAAAAACTTCCAAATTTGAAAATGTTTTTTTTTAGTATAAATATTTATGCATTTATTTATACTTATTTGCGATTTTTAAGCACCTAAAAATGGAAAGCCTACATATTATTCGTTAATGTTTTTTGTAATTGAAAACACTGAATCAAATAATAATAATAATAATAATATTTTTAAAGAATTTTTACAATATTTTTAAATTAATTTGAAAGTTAAGAATGATTTTCTTCCAATGTTTGTTCATGCATTTGTTGGCCATCATTCTTTCAATTCAATTTTATTCAGGCAAGAATTTTTGCATTTTTTTTTAAATCCGAGGCCTTTAAGAGCTGTCGGGCATATGCCAGAAAATTGGGAAGACTAGGCGAATTTTCCAAAATTATATACATTTTTTGAGACTTAAATTATTGAAATTTATAAAATTGATTTCTAACCACTTGACATTTGGGCCTCAGGAATTCCGACTTGCGAAAATTTTTGGAGCCTCGGATTGCCATCCTTGGTACGAAATTTGCCTAATTTCCTATAAATTGATTTATTTTTTAGTAATCGCACCGTACATTTGGACCTATTTGATTGCATCATTCCCATTTTATGTGGCAATTACAATACGTTTAGCATGGATTAAGGGTTAATTACATTGTTTGCATAATGTGTTGAAATTCAAAAAATGAAATTTTCAAAAAAAGCATAGGCCTAGCCTAAGTTTAGGCGCCTAGCCCTCGCCTACGTGTTAATTATCCGAAAAAAATTCTGTCAGAGTTACCCGCGCACGAGATGCCTTTTGCCTTTAATAGAAAGCAATTAATTGCATGACAAATAAACATTATGATGTGTGGTCAATTTGCGTGATTGTCATAACACAAAATGAATAATGGAAATTTATTTAATTTAAATTAAAAATTATTATATATTTTTTGAGTGCCTTTGCGTGTTAGATCCGTCACCGGAAAATGCGTCAGTGATATGTACAAATATTTTATAATAAAATTTCTGTAGTATTAAGTATTGTAGTATAAAAGTAAGATTCTAAAACAACATCGTTCTGAATTCAGAAACCACTGGACTCGAATTCGAACAAAAAGTCGAAAGTTCAAATTTCAAAAAATTGTACTTCCGTCTTTTTGTTTAAATTCACGTCCGTGGTTCGGGATTGGCCGAAATGGATACTGGTCGTAATCAGTGACCTCGAGAACCCAAGGAGATTGTTATTATGACAGTAGCGCATTTTCCACTGACGCATTTTACGGAAGCTGTTAGTCGAGTTAAAGTGATTTAATTTATTTTTTCAAAGCGTAGAATCAAAATTGGCATTTCGATGCGACACATAAATTGATATTTTTATTTTTTTGTTTTTTTTCAAAGCGTAGAATCAAAATTGGCATTCCGAGGCGGCACATAAATTGATATTTTTATTTTTTTGTTTTTCTTTCAAAGCGTAGAATCAAAATTGGCATTCCGATGCGGCACAAAATTCGATATTTTTATTTTTATTGTTTTTCTTTCAAAGCGCAAAACCAAAATTGGCATTCCGATGCGGCACAAAATTCGGCATCGGACAAGGAAAGTGTACGAATCACTGTGCTATGCCTTGCTGTTCAAATTTATTCATTATGCTTTATGATACCGACATGGATTGGCAATCAGTTGGGCAGTGTGTATAACGAATTTTTGGATTGTGATGCGCACCCATTTGGACAATTTGTGTATTTTCCGGCAATCACTGTGATCAACACAGTGTATTATGTGTCAGATGAGGTGATAAAAAAAATTAGCGCTAGTTACGAAGCGTGGCGTTTTGAAATTTTTTTCACTTTTTTTTGGTCAAAATTTTTTTTTCTTTTTTTAACATAGAATTTGCTTTTTTACCAGATGGTACGCACGCATTTCACGTTATTTAATAATTGAAAAAAAAGTGAAATAATTTCAAAAAGATACCTTTTTAGACTTTGGATTTTGAATTTTATCGAAAACCAAAGGGGGGAGGGACCCTTTTGTTTTGCAAAATTTTTTTTTGATAAAAAAATCGGGAATATACTTTTATTCGCCATAATTGTGCTGCTAATTCTTAATATTCATTATTATGTGTTAAAAAAACAAAAAAAAAAAAAATTTGACCAAAAAAAAAGTGAAAAAAATTTCAAAACGCCACGCTTTGTAACTAGCGCCAAAAAATTCATAAAATTTTTAATTTAACCCAACAAGCCAGAAAAGGTGCTAGGTCGATCAAAAAAAAAAACTCAATGATTGATAAAATAATTAAATTATATTAATATGTGCACATGAATTTATTATACGTTTAATATTTAAATATAAATTTTGAAAAGAATAATATAAAAATATGCCATTTTTATTCTAAATTTTTTGCACAAATATCTTTTTTCATCTATGGGCGAAAATGCAACAAAAAAAACAGGTAATGCTTACAGCATTCTATCTCCGATAAAAAAAAACATACTGATACGAAAATTTCAATTTGACGTTTTTTTGAATTTTAGACAGCATAAAAAGTTAGCACAAAAAGGCATATACATACTACAAAACATTAATATTTTCAAATTTGGAAAAAATAGTAATTTGAAATAATGTATTAGCTATAAATTTTCTAAAATTTCCAAATATTTTTATTTTCCAATAAAAATTAATAAAAATCATCAAAATTTAAATGCTGATCACTGAAATCCATAAATTTATAAAATTTTCAAAAATTTTTCAGCTCCTTTTGATGGCCCTATGTAAAGAAATGCGTGTCAAATTTGTGCAAATGACACGAAAAATGGTCCCATTTTGGAGGGCCAATACAGTAACAGCAGCAACGACAGCACAAGTGGTCTCGAATTCAACAATGTACGGTAATCGGATACAGAATGTCAATGTTCGTGCCAGTACAAACTATCGCTGATCCTTTAAACAATACTGAATTTGTCAATGAATTAAAATTCAATCAAAAACGCTTTGAATAATCAAAAAAATAAAAATAAATCATCCAAGAAAAAACATTTTAATTTGTTAATTGTAAATTTTGCAAAAATTTAAACTCGAAAAACATACTGAGAATTTTTCAAAATTTGAAAATTTCTTGGTGCCTAAGGCAATTTCCACAGGTCAATCTCACTAAAGTGATCAGAGAACTAATCCGATCACTAATTCATTTAATAAAAATGGAGCACTATTTTAAAATTATATCCAATTTATTTTTCATTTTGAATCAGTCGCCAATACACTTTCTCAAATTTTGAACAGTCAAGCATTTCTTCGTTCTTGGCATTTCGTTCATGGCATTTCTTTCGTTCACGGCGCCTGTTGGCCCTGAATTTATGGGGGGGGGGGGGGGGTTAACTCTTAAAAACACCATGATTATTCTTCAAATAATATCAAAAATTACACAAGATTTCTTAGAAAATTTTAAACCAACTTGGCTGTTCGCACCGCTGAGCACCAATTTTCCGAAAAGCTTTTGAAAGATAAAATTAAATTACTAATAATTAATGCTTAATTAGTTGACAATTATTTTTCAATCCTTCAAATTAAAAAAAGCATTTACAAAATTTCTTTAATGCATATGTTCATTAATTTTAAATTTTATTTTTATCAAAAAAAGTTTGCACGAAACCGCACTTTTTTGGGAAAATCGGGGCCAGAAAAGCCGAGATCGGCAACATGGACTGGGACCCGGGAGGACCGGGTATTGCTGGGCGCGCTAGGTCATTTCGTAAAAACTGCCAATTTTAAAGACTTTTCGACAAAAATCCGTCATAACTTTTCGTACGCACAACCAAATTAAATAATCTTGGTATGATACAATAGGTCTTGGCTTGCTTTAATATCATAAAAATTTTCAGAAAACTTCATTATTTCAAAAAGTTCTGACCAAAAATCTTTTAAAAACAGACATAATTTTCTGAGAACTCGATGGAATTTTCTGAAAATTTTTATGCTAATAAAGAAATCTAAGAGCAATTTTATGATATCAAGATTATTATTATTATTATTTTGTTTTGGTTATGTTGAAGAAAAGTTATAACGGGCGCGTTTTTCTCGAAAAAAGTCTGCAAATTGGTAGTTTTACGGAAACGCCCATTGTTTTGCCACAAATCCAATGCTTTCTTTACCTTTGGCAACGCGGGGCAAACGCAGTCGGATTCTTGAGTGGCAAGCGCACATGAAAATGTTTGGCAATTTCCGGAGCAGCCATTAGCCCAAGTGCAAGTCTGGCCATTCGTCGATGAGATAGCAAAAAGAACAATCAACACCAAAAGAAGAGTAGTGAAAATGATTTGTGAAAATTTGTTCATTTTTTTGTATGTATTTTACGGTTTTTTAGCGATGGAATGAATTTAAATAATTTTTAATTATTTTATGCATTTTTAAGAATTGAGGTTGACTTTTTATATCAAAAATTTTTATTAAAAACCAATTGATAAATGAATAAACGATGGAAGCAGAATTTGATATTTAAAAAAAGAAAGAAAAAGAAATGAAACATTTTTCTAACCTTTTGTTAACAGTTTTTTGCGTTGAATAAGCGAAAAATTAGTTTAAACGATGAAAAAAGAATTTGATATTTAAAAAAAAAACATTTTTCTAACCTTTTGTTCAACAATTTTTTGCGATGATTAAAACATTTTTCGAACATTTTGTAAATTGTATGAATAAATTGTAGATACATATATTATTTTACAGAATTAAATTAAATCAATTAAAAAAATTATTTCCGAATTTCAGAACGAAATGCAAAAAAAAAAAAATCCTTTCCCATGCAACCTTGAATAAGTTATAAGTAGGGATGCGATTTTTAGGCACAAAAAATCGCGAAATAGGCACCTAAAAAGGCAGAAAAAAAATCGCAAAATAGGCATTAAATAGGCACAAAAATCCTCGAATAGGCACTAAAATAGGCAAATCAAATTTTTTATTAACGTTTTTAGGTAGTAAATCACGTAAAAATTAATGAAAAAAAAAAAATTAATTTTGCTTATATTCCAATTGTTTTAAAGTTTTTTTCGAATAAGGACAAATTTTTAGCCAAAAATTTTTATCATGAAAAAAAATATTAAATTCGGTGATCAATTTTTTGAAAATTTTTTTTTCAATTCTTAGGGGGTATATTTTCTGATTTTTTTTTGGGTCATTCTTAGGGGGGTGTGTTTTTCTTTTTTATTGCATTTTTGTTGAGGATTTTTTCAAAAGTCCTAAAATAGGCACATTAGGCACAAAAACTCCAAAATAGGCAAAGTTAGGCATTGTAAAAATCATCCTAGACACCCCGAACCAAGCGGAAAATGCGTTTTTCGTGCTTATCTGTGCGTATTATGTGCGCAAAAACTTCGAGATGGTATCGATTGATCAGAAGAAAACGGTCAATCAGTGGAATCTCCACGCAATTCGTCAAGTGCTTAATACAAAGCTCCTTCAGCCAGTCCACTTGGAAATAGTCGGCCAATTTGAGCAGAAATGATCACATTTTTTGCAAATTAGAAATTTATTTAAATAATTTTAATGTTTTTCTTTCTTTTTGAATGGGTTTGATTATTTATTTGTTGTCTTAAATTATCCAATAATTTTATCCCAAGATTTTCAAGGTCACTTTAGGTGCTAAAAAGCCGCAAATAAGTATAAGTGCTTAAATAGTTAAATAAAATTAAAAAAAAACTTTTCAATAAATTTTGTATAAAATGAAAAGTGTCCAAAATTTTGGCAGTTTTTCTAATGATTGGTACCAAAATGCCGAAATAATTTTCGGCCACATGGGAAAAGTATTTCTGCTACCTAAAAATCGTTAATAAAATTTTTTATATTTTTCCTATTTTGTTATCTTTTATTAGAATTTTATTATGATTTTGAGAAAGAAAAGCACACATTTAAAAAAGAGGGATAATTCTTTATTTATTTTTTATACTTTTTCAGCATTTAATTATCTAATTCCAAAAAATTAAACGAACAACGAATGGGAAGAAAATTAATTACAAATTATTAATTAAAAAGGTAAGCATTAACTATTTTTTATTTGGCTTTTATTTGAAATAGATTTCTCATTAATTAACTTTATTCTGTAATAAATTGTGAATTCATCATTTAATCATTCTTTTTTTTTTCTGAACATCCGCAATGGTCCATTTTTGGCAGCTTTTAATGCATATTTGGCATTTTACGTGTTTTTAGGGAATATTTGAGGGATTTTTCGTGCATATTTTATGTGCATATTTTGGCATTTTTTAATGCACACAACTTATAACCCTAGATATATTTGCATAGAAATTTTCAAGCGTTTCCTGGAACTGCAGAAGAATGGCGGGAAAAAGTCTCAACTGTGACGTCACAATTCGTCCGGGCCAAAACATTTAATATCAATTAATTGACTAATTTAACCTAATGCCTTTGCATTGGATATAAAACCAGGCATACACTCGGAAGAAAAACCCTGCAAAAGTGTCGGATTCGGTCCCTTTTCGTGTCTGATTTTGGCCTCAATTTTTTCTACAATAAGGCCTATGGGTTGTCTAACAAATTAACTTGCCAATTACTTAAACGCATTTATATGGATGGCATGGCATGTACATGCCTCGCGCTGAGCTTGTGGACCTCGAACCGTGCACAATGTAATCAACCGATGGTCAATTTTCCGCCTCATAACTTCGTGTTTTGGACAAAACAGAGCAGGGAAAAACTGGGCAAAAAACTAATTAATGGACGTTGTGTGGAAGGTTTCTGATCATTTATTCACTAATTAGAAGATGCACTGGTTCCGGAATTGGCACTCTGCTTATCTTGAAGATTCGAGAGTCTATGGACCGATTCATGGCTTCGTTAGGGAATATTTTTTCATCTCCACATGAATTTTAAATGCGATTGATCAAAAATATACTGAAGGTATAAAAATATATTTTTACAGTTTTCACTTTTAGCCGGTCCAAAACGGTTTAAACACTCCAAATTCTTGGCGAACTAAATGGTGTGTTTTTTAACTTAAACCCATCTTACACTAATATAAAATAAGATTTCGAAATTTCATAGTGCTTAAACCGACAGCCCTAATTTTGAATTTATTTTCCAAAAATATTAATTTTATTATAATATTTTAAATTAATCAATAAACGTAAAGTAATAAAATTAAAATATAAATCTAAATTCATCAATAAAATGTAAGTAACATTTATGGGCAACTTCTGCTGGACATCTTTTTTCATATAATGACGATTTATGAAAGTGCATACAACACATGGAAACAATCATTAGAATGAAGAAAAAGAAATGAATGGCACAAAAGGATGAAAATTATTTGGCATGAAAAGAAAAAGAGTATTTTCAATAGGCGAAATATAATTGGGAAAAGAAAAAGAGCATTTTTAATATGCGAAATATAATTGGCAAAAGAAAGAGAGTATTTTCAATAGGCGAAATATAATGGGGAAAAGAAAAAGAGTATTTTCAATAGGCGAAATATAATGGGGAAAAGAAAAAAAGCATTTTTTAATTTAAGAAATAGCATAAGAAAAAGAAAAACTGCATTATATTTTAAGCATAGTGTATTCATTCATTCGCCCGTTTGCTGGTTGGGCATAAATTTTTATCAAGCATTGTCATTATAATCCACGTGGATATAATGCCAAACAATTGAAGAGGGACTGTGTAAAAGAAGGGCATGGCACCAGCAGAAGCCACCATTTTAAAATTAATAGCCCAAATTCAAGCAAAATTGGCCGAGAATTTCTTAACATTAACATAGAATATATTCTAAAGCTAACAACAAGCCAAAAAAGTGCCGGGGAGAAACGGAGTCACCGACGGGGACGGACGAAATTCGGCTTACAAGGGAACCACCCGAACTGTAAGTCGGAAACTGCATATGTATTATATACCATTGGATAGAGCAGGGTCGACTTCTATTGTGAATTTTTAATATTGCGGGCCCATAGCAAGAAACCAAAAAGTTATGAGGCCTCAAAAATCGGAATTTTGGCTGTGTTTCCACTTAAAGTTGGTGGCTCAGTTGGTTAAATTCGCAATTTTGGAGCTCGGGTTCGAATCCAACATAAAAATAAATATATTTAATTAATGTATATATGACAAAACAATTTAAAAAATCATTTTTTAGACTAAAAAAATGTATGATAGTATTTCTTTAGTAAAAATAAGCAAAAATAATAATAAATGTAAAGGTTGGGAATTAATAGAAAGTGAAAAAGGCCGGAAATCGGCCCTTAAGCCAAAATTCCGATTTTTGAGGCCTCATAACTTTTTGGTTTCTTGCGAAAGTTTCTAACCTCTGAGCACTAATTTTTCAGGAAAAACCCCTATAAGAATTTTATGGGTGCCAATATAAAAGTATGTGTAACGAAAATGTTGATCATTACACAATCATTAACATAGAAAACTGCGAGACTTCCAGCCATAAGCCAATTAATTAGAGTTAAGCCTCGGTCCCGGAGCTGTCCGTTCCCGCTCTTTTTCGGCTTAATCCACGACCCTGGTCCCCGACCTATCCTCCCGGACGATCCCTGATTTCCGATCCCCAAAGTTACAAATTTCAATCCCCCTCACTTTTTTGAACGAAAGTATTCATTTCAATGAATTTGTTTCAAAATTAGTTTTTAAAATTATTATTATTATTATTAAATATAAAAGAAAAAACTGGGTTAGGCGTCTGCTTTGCGTTGGAGCCGCCGGAGAAAAATTTTGAAATCTCATTAATTCTGTTTTTGCATCAATCATGGCAAATTATGCGCTTCTTAGCTAATTTTAAATGAAAAATATTTGTTCATATTTTATTGAACCATAAACTTAGCACTAATTTTTCGCTTTTTAAATTTTCTCAAACTGCTTTTTTGATACCAAATCGAAAAAGATATTAAAAAATCGAAAAATACGCAATTTTTTAGAAACATGAAACCGAATATTTTCTTTGTTCTAATTTTTCCGTTTTTCGTTGGCTTTTCAATTTTTGAAGGGATTTCGTCTTACGAATGGGTCACGGAAAACTTGTCTAACAATGTCCATACATTTGCCGGATTTATGGACGATCTTTATGAGGATTACCAGAAGAAGGGAAAAATGGGTGAGTTTATTGCAGCAAATTCAAAAAAATTAATTATGTTTAATGTTTCTTTTTTTAAATCTATTCTTAATAAATTGGAAAATTAATTATCATTTTTGATTAGGTTTGCTTTTGAATTTAAAAATTTTTGTATAAAATTGTTAGACCTTTTCAGACATACATTGGCTAAACAGTTCAAAACTGTACACGGAAAAATATTCGGATAAGCATAAAAGGACAGTGTTCAATTTGACATTTGTAAAATGTGCGGCTGAAATTGCCCATTTCCGAGTGATTAGTCAAAACGAAAATCCGAAAGATGCTTATCTGAATTTAAAAGTGGTCACTTTCCATGAAGTACAATATGCCAAAAGTGAATTTGTTGGCTTTTTGCATTTTGATCAAACACTTGGCCAACAAATTGCTGAAAAATTCAAAAATGAATTTTTTTCTATGGAAAACCAAATTCCCAAGGAAGCAGTGGTGTTTCAACTTCTGCAATTGGCCTTCTCATTTGCTGCCCGAGTCATTCTCAGCATGATGTAAATATTGAAAAAATTTTTAATTTTAATTTATAAATGTAATTAACTTATGTTTTTATTTGTTTGGCTTGAGCCATTAAGCCGCGAAATTCAATTCACAGACGAAAATTTTCTTTTTTGTTTCACAAATTTTTGAAAATTTTTGAATCAAATCCAACCCCAAAAATAAAAATATATTTTTCCATATGCTATTATCTTAATGGTCAATAAATTTACAGTTATGCCGAATATGTCCATGAGCAAAATGACATCGGAGGATGGCAATTGAAAACTCTTCTGACTGCATTTAAAGAATTGTCAGAAAAAAGAGGCAAAAACGACGAACATGGGTAGAAAATTAGATTTTGTTTGATTAATTAAATGTATTATAATTGTTTCAATTTATTTATTTTTTAGAATTTTTCCATTTAAAATTATTCAAATTGACGAAAAAGGAGGAGAAGCCGTCCATTTTTGGGCTCAGAAATTTTTAAAGAAAGATGAAAATTTGAAAGAAGGCGACTCAGAACAAATGATTGATTATAAGAAAAATCTTGAAAAAAAACAACAACAGAAATATATTGGTAAATTTTAAATTTGGAGTAACACATAAATAAATATTAAAAGAAAATTAATTTTTTGAATTTTCTGTTTTTATTTGTAATAAAGCTATAATTTAATCAAAAATAATTTTTGGATTAGAAAATATCTTTTGATAATTTGAAATTTTATTAAAATCAAATTAAATTTTTATATAATTTTGGCAATGGATTCTTTTAAGGAAACTTCAAATTCATTCTCGAGCTTTCGGATTTCACATTGTCACAATATGAAATTACAAAAGTACTTCAAGCAATTAAGAACAGACCAAAAAAAAGACAAAAATTCAAAGCAACTGGGCTTATACAAAATGAAAACCAACCAGAAATTTATAAAAAAATGGAGAATTATTTTGCTAAATATTTACCTTCAAAGAATTGTGCATTTTTGAATTTTGGACGAGCATTGGCAAAACGTCTGAAATTTGATCATGAAAAGTTTAGACAATTAGCTAATGAGGATAAAGAAAAATGTGGCAAAGATCCGCACAAAGTTTACGATGGTATGCAAAAAGCTTTCATTACTGATAACAATACACCGGCGCAAGGGTACAGTATTTTTTTTTATTAATTGATGGTGATAATTAGGGTTACGATTTTTAAGTTTTAGCCTATTTTTTTTTCCTGATCTCCCAGTGACTTGAAAAGCACGAAAAACGTGTTTTTTTGGTGGTTGTTAAGCTACTTTTCGAGTTATTAGCTCCTATTTTCTAGTTTTTTATTTTTAGAGTGTAAAATCCTAAAAATTTTTTGAAAAACCTTAACCTATTTGGCGTTTTGTCCAAAATTATTTGACAAAAAATGCAAAAAAATGAAAAATGCACCTCTAAAATCGAGACCATATCTTTGTTCGCTGTCAATCAAATTAAGCATTTTTGGGTGTTGTTCGATAGCTCATACATAGTGTTTATTATTATTCTGCCCAAATCTCAAAAATTTTTAACTTTCAAAAAAAAGTTATGGCCAGAAAGAACTCCAAAAACATAGTTTTTGAACTTTTTTTACCCTGATGTTTTCGTACTTGAATAAAAATTTTTGAAAATTGACAGATTAATAGCGTTTTCAAATTTTTCTAACAATACCAAGAATGTTTAATTTAATGAGAAAGAAAAAATTATAGTACAAAAATTGGTCGGGCAACGTTTCGGCGCTGGCGAGCATTTGATTGGCAATTTCTTTGGATTTAATTATTCCGATTCGTTAAATTTGGGCATTTGATAATTACGAATCGTGACACTATTATTTTCTCGGCACCCTTTTCATAGTTAATTTTGCAACCTTTTTGGGTGCGCAAAACATTAATAGTTTAAAAAAACCAATCTGCTGATGAAAAAATGCAAGCTGAAACCCCTAAATTGAATTTTTTTTTCACAAAAAGAGAAAATTTGAAAACCTGAAATTTTTGTACATTTGTACAACTTGCTAATTTTTATGACCAATTTTTTTGAATGTTCTTTTTATGAGTGTGGTAAGGAAGTTGGCATAAAAATATGCATTTTGCCATTAGGCGCAAAAAAACAGGGCTTTGGTCTTGTTAGTCCTGTCCTGATCCGTCTCGGTAATCCTGGTCCTGGCACTGATCAGGGTAAATTGGAATAGGATAACTCGAATTTTTTCCTTACCATTTAAATTTTTTTTTTAATTTAGTATAATCTCATACCAATTTACCTTCAATCTTAAAATGCATAGGGAAATGTTAAGAAAAAGGTCGTCCCTGGAAAAAGTTATTGAAAAATCTTATTTTTTTGGGGTCAAAATCTTAGGAATTTTTTTTTGTTTTGTTTTGGAAAATCATGGTCCTGTACAGAACATAGTCCTCAAATGCAGGACCCGGAACCCTCTAAAAAAACAGCAGCACTTTAGTCCTATTTTTCTTGTCCGGTCCATCCCGAAAATCTTGGCCCTGGTTCAGGCTCCGGGTTTTTTTTTTCAAAATCTGTTTTCTATTAATTATTGCCTTTTTATTTGTTACTCAAATTAAGCAATCAAATTGAGATGGAACTGTTTAATGAGCCGTTGTGGAACTATGTGAGCGTTATTGAAATTGATGCTAATGAAGCCAAGGGTAAAGTACATTAACACTTTTAATTTATAAATTTAATTAATGTATGTCATTGTTTAGCTGTGGTCGAATTTTGTGAAGACCTTCAAAAGGCTATCCATGAAAGAATTGATGAAAACATTTGTGAAAATAATGACAAAAAGTCAAAATTTGGATTGGATAAAATCAATGCTCAATTTAAAACTGTGACGACAATATTGACGAAATCAAATGCTTTAAAAATAAACCACTTAACAGAATTCAAACATTTAAATTCAATTATTAATTTAGTAGATGATAAGGAAAATTTGTATGAATTGGAAAAATTTTTCAAAAATTATGACAATATAAAATTTTTTGATCCGAAAAAAGAGCCACTAAATGAGCAACTATTGGCATTATTACAAAACATCTCCACAGGACTATGGCAAAGCCAGTGAAAGAGAAATCAGCAAAAATGGCATTCGTTTGACACATTCTGGCAACGAAAATTCAAGTTTTGGACAAATTTTATACGAAACTTTGGCAAATTTGCCGAAAAACAGCGTGAAATACAATGAAAATGAACAGTTGCTAATCATTCCATTATCATTTACCAAAGATTTGCTTAGACGGCTCTATGAATTTCTTGAAAGGTTTGTGAATTAAGCCCGTGGGGAATTTTTGCCAAATTTGGCCAATATTTTCTGCTGGTGGTTAGAAATTGTTTAATGTAACAATTTTATTTAGAAATTTGGCATTAATAATCCATTTTTTAATTATAATTGGAATTTTAATTACTTTTTAAGAAATTTAACCAAAAACAACAAAATCACTGATGACTTTGATTTTGTGCAAACACTTCAAACAGTTGCCGAGAAGAGCAAAAAATTAAAGGCGGAGAAACGGCAAAAGCCAATTTCGGCTGAAATTAATGTGAAATTGTTCCAAATGCTTTTCTCATTAACAATTCGTCTGTGCTTCTTAATTGACGAAAAAGAATTGGCAGAAACATATTTGCCAAAATTTGTATTCGCGTTGAAAAAGTGCTCAAATGAAATTGGGTAAAAATAAAAAGAGCATTCGCTATTTTAATTTTTCAAATTTTTATTTTATTAAGCATTTAATGGTGGGGAAATTTAAAATTAAAAAGGGTGAAAAAATAAAAATAAAATTCCACTTTTAATGATAATTTTAATTATATTGGTAAATCAACGTTATTAATTAAGCTATACCAATTCCGAACTGTTTGAACACAAAATGAAAATTAAAGATGAAAATGTGCATATAAATTTAAGGAATTGGAATTTGCCTTATTTTGTATATAAGAAAAAAGAAGATGAATTTAAAATGGGAAAAGCGGAAGGTAATTTATTTTTGAATATTATTTAATAGTTAATTAATCAATTAATTTGATTTTTAATAGTGGAAGAGAACATAGGAAAATTGGAAGGATTGGTGAAATTGGTAAAGCCTAAAGATGAAAAAGACATGGGTAATTTTAATAATTATTTAAAAAAATATATATGTTTATTTTTAATAATAGTGAACAAAATTCTAAAAAACTTGGAGGAATTACACCAATCTCAAGAGGAAAAACAAAAATTGGAAGACGAGGATGACCAAGGTATATTTTGGGAATTAAATTTAATTGATTAATTTAAATATATTTTTTAATAGTGAAAATGATGAGAGCAAAATTATTAGGGCTAAGCTAAAAGAATAACGTACAAAATACTACATAGCAAAAAAAGATGGATGAGAAAGAATTTGAGGCGAGAAGAAAAGCGAGAGAAAAATAAGCAAAAAAAAAAAAAAAGTTTTTCCCATGTCATACACATTTTAGCAATTGTTTAATTTTTCTGTGTATATTTAAGTTTACTTGGTACATATTTTTAAATTTCAAAAACGTTCATTTGGTCAAGACAAAACGAAACGCCAAAATTTTGAAAATATTTTTTATTTATTTTGTTTTGTTCAAAGTCTCCCTATTCATTGCATTAGGACAAACAAAATTGTGCCTTGCTTGATCTATACTATACATATATTGTCTTTTAAATTTATTTTTCTGATTTTTCATGCTTACACATATTTTATATAAATTTTTTTATCCGAATATTTATTGGTAAATCTCAAAGGGCTAGGCATTGTCCTCTTTTAGAACTTCCTTTTTATGCCTTTACATCTTTGGTAAAGAGTTTTAAAATTTTAATTTTCAAAGTAATTTAAAACTCACAATTTTGTATAATGTTCAGACTTGGGTGTACTGGCTTTTCAATTACGGAACTCCTTATCCTTCATTACGGGGGCCAAAAACGCCGTAATTTCCATAATCCGTAACCTGATAATTAAAAAAAAATTCCAATAGAAAAACTTTTAAAAAGCTAATGATTATGATAAAAGCTTTGCAAAATATTTTTTGTGGCGAAACCCCAGAATAGGTGTCTAAATTGGGACGAAAAATAGCAAAAATGGGGCCAAAATGGAAATTCAGAGCTGTGAGCGGAATTTTCCAAAAATTTTCACCAATTTTCGATAGCATTGATAGCCTTTACATTGCCCTCTTTTATGTGCCTTTGCATAAGGGTAGAGTTTTCAAAATTTTAATTTTCAAAGAAATTTCAAAGTTACAATTTTTGAATAATGATCAGACTGGTCTATTTTCAATTACGAAAATCCGTTTAGTGTGATTTTCTCAATTGCGGAAATCTGGGCTCACAAACACCGTAATTTCCGTCCGTAAGTTTCAAAAATTTTCTATTTTTTAAACAAAAAAATTTCAATAGCAAAACTTTTAAAAAGCTAATAATTATGATAAAAGCTTTGCAAAATATTTTTTGAGGCGAAACCCCAAAATAAGGGTCTAAGTTGGGACGAAAAATAGCAAAAATAGGGGCAAAATGGCAAATTCAGAGCTGCGAGCGGAATTTTCCAAAAATTTTTGATCAATTTTCGATAGCATTGATAGCCTTTGGCAAAAAAATGAAAAGGAAGGCAAAAAAAAACTGTTTAGGAATTAAAAGCATTGTACGATACCCTACTTGTCAGATATCACATTAATTAAGTTTATTCTGTAATAAATTGTGAATTAATCCATTTAATGATTCTTTTTTCTGATCTTCCGCATTTGTCCGCCAAATTCACTGGTTATTTTTTCCATTAAATAAAAAAATAAATTAAAACATTCACGATGCTTACAATTAGTCCTACTAAGGAAGCGAAGTGTGGGAGAAAGTGAATGAAAGCGTGACCGGAAAATCGGTCAGTGGAAAATGCGTCAGTAATACAAATATTTTAAAATAAAATTCTATGGCATTAGTAGGGATCATTTTTTTATGTAAATACATGTTTTTTTCCTGGATTCTCCATGCTCTAATTAGTAGGAAAAACACTTTCTTTTTTGTGTTTGCGAACAAAAGTTGGGACTTTTATTTACATATTTTTACATATTTTCGGATTTTTCTACATATTACATATGTACATATTTTATACATATTTTGGACTTTTTCGTACATATTTCGCAATTTTTCGTACATATTTTCATTTTTTTACATATTTTGAGGATTTTGGAGAATTTATAGAAATTTTTTGTGAAAAATAAAAAAAAAATTTTGAAAATGTATCCCTAAAAATCGAATTTTTTTTTCAAAAAATTATATATCAAAAATTAATTTTAAAATATTAAAATGTAATTCTAAGACTATTTTTGTCATTTTTATGACATTTTGTGCCTATTTCATTTTTACAAAGAATTTTTTTCCAAAAAATCACCATTTAAAAAATTTTATTTACATATTTTAGTACATATTTCTGGATTTTTGTACATATTTCATACATATTTCAGTGTTTTTATACATATTTTATTTACATATTTCGCGATTTTTCTTACATAAATAAATGATCCCTAGGCATTAGTATTCTAATACGGAAGTAATTTTTTATAAGAACATCGTTATCAATTTCGAACCCGGACCCGAACTCGACTAAAAAGTTGAAATGTCAAAATTTTCGAAATTAGCTTTTTTCTTAAAAATCGGTTTAAATACACGGAAACAAACTAAAAGCCAC
>SIJG01000072.1:151693-376256 GCA_023374025.1 Heterodera schachtii | reverse complement strand
TATTTAAATGAGGTTAGTTGAGACGTAAAAACCAAATTTGCACTTGGTCAACTCGTAGTGTTCAGTACATTTCTTATAAATAAGGACAGATCCAAGCCAAACGTTAGACAGTTCATGTGCTTATAAATAGGGCGCGGATTTTTAAGTTTTTACTTTTTTTCTGCGTCTTTAACTCGACGAGAAATACAAGAAAAAAACATTTTTTGTTCGAAAAACTTTCGTTTAACGCCCCTATTCGACCCTAGGTTATTCCTATTTTGGATGTTCGCCCCTAAAAATCTTTATTTTGAGTGTTCGTCCCTAAAATAAATTTTTTCCCTATTTTGGCGTTTCGCCCTAATTTTCGCCCTTATTTCGCGATTTTTAAATTTTTTGATATTTGACGCGATCTCATTTTTTGGCGACTTGTTCAAAAATTTTTTATTTCGCGAATTTTTGCCCCTATTAAGGTCCCTATTTTGGACTTTTTCGCCCCTAAAAATCCGCGCCCTACTAATAAGTTAGGTAATAAGTAAAATATCGTTCTGGGGCTCCAGACTCGAAATTGCATAAAAAAAACTTTTATAGGTTTCTTATGTGCTAAAAACGACTAAACCATCAAAAAACTGCGCGGCAAAGCGTTTAAACCAGTTTTTGAACCGGTTTAGAACTCGAAAAAATAAAACTCGAAATAGTAAAAAAGCTTCAAATTCGAAAATTTTCACATCGATATTTTGGCGTTTTGTCCAAACTTTAGGCAATCGGTAAATTATGTAGGTAATCGATTGAATTATTTTCATTGTGCAATATTTGTATCAGGGGTGGGGCGTGGACAGAAAACTCCCGCGGATCCGCAACGCTGATTCAATTTGCCGGGGTCGAAGTCGCGCATCGCGAAAAAATTTCCGCGAATCGCGGATCGCGCATTTAAAAACTCAAATTTTTCAACTTGTTAAACTTACATTTTTTAAACCTTTTTAAGATTTCCTTATTATAAAAAATTAGTTAAATTCCCGGTGCGTATAAGATTTGCGGTGTGACAGGAGGGGGCGGGGGCGAATCGTATCTAAATTTGCGAAGTGGTTCCAGTGCGGATCCCGCTGCGGGATTGGAACTCCAAAATTTTGCGTGACGGAATCCCGCAGGTATAAATCCCACAAATCTCGCATGTTCCAACGCGGATCGCGCATCGCGGATTCAAATTGCCGCGGTCGCGAGTCGCGGAAAAACGCCGCGAATCGAATGTTTTTCATCAAGTTCATTACTTTTCAATAATCCAAAGATCATTTGCGAACCTTTAAGAAAATTAAGGATTTTTAGGGTCTGGCGGTGCCGCCGGGGAAAATTCGAAATTTTGGCCTTTTTTTCTCAACCGATTTTCACCAAAAATTGTGAATATTTGGTGAAAACCTACGAAAATTTTAGCTGAATATTGGGTCCGGTGCCTGTCACAAGATTTTTGGAAATTTGGATTTTAGCAAAAAATAGACAATCTTTATGAGTCCAATCGACTTCTATGAGTCCAAAGTATTTTATGAGTCCAATCAATTGACAATACCTGGTTTTTGTACAATAACTTTGTTCATGTTTGAACAAACCCTATCTTTTTGGTATCATTCGAAAGCACAAAATCTGAATAATATAATAATACGAGAAAACAAGAGAATTCTAACATTTAAAGAAAGTTACAAACGAAAATACTCAACAATTACTTAATTAATAGTATATTTTTTGGTAATTGCCTAAACGTTGAGATTATATATATTTTAGTTTCGTTAGACTTTGAGCTTTCGAATGATACCAACATTGGCATAATTTATTACAAATTATATCCAATCTTCCTTTCTTTGAAATTAAAAATTTAATTTTCCTTGACTAAATCATGAAAAGTTAATATTTTTCAAAATATTTTTTACAAAATATAAAAAATAAAATAAAAATTTCACGGAAATTCATAATTTTGTGGTGAAAATCTGTTAGAAAATAAAGCTTAAATTTTAAAATTCGCCCGGCGGTGCCGATAGGCACCGCCGGACCCCTTTCTCCTAAAAGTCTTTAGAAAAAAGCACGCCGCGAAAATTTTTTTGAAAATTAGAGAATTAGAATGCAATTTGTTAATTGGTTTTTCACCAAAATAACCAATTTTTTGACTTTGAGCCAAATTTATTTTAGAAAAAATAAGTTTTGGGGCCCGACGCCGGAGGAAAAATTTGAAATTTTAACTATTTTTACAGATTTTCACTGAAAATTGTTCATTTTAAAAATGCCTTATCTTTTTTAATTAATTCTATACAAAAATATTTATGATAAAAAGAAATAAAAAAGTACATAAAATTATTATAATATTATGAATAATAAAAATTTTTAAGCTAAATAATAAAAAAAAATTTTGACTATATGGATTAAGGCAAAAATAGAAAAACCCCGAACCCCGAACGATTTTGCAACCCCGACCCGAACCCCGACGCTTCCAACCCCGACAACCCCGAACCCCGAATTTTCCAACCCCGACGTCGGGGGCCCAACCCTAGTGTGTACATATATAATATGTAGAAAAATCCAAAATATGTAAATAAAAGTCCAGGGCTCCCAAGTGTGCTTATTTCTAAGATTTGTGCTTATTTTAGCGTTACGTGCTTATTTTGTGCTTATTTTTGGATTTGAAAATAAAAAATGAAAATTTTGAACGACTGTTTTGACTTATTGTTTTATTGAAGCGAATACTTGAATTAATTCGATTTTTGAAAAAAAAATTACATTTTTATTTAATTTTCTTTAGTTAAAATGTCCCAAAATTTAAGTGAAAATCTGTTTAAAAATGGTCAAAATTTCTAGTTTTCCTCCGGCGGCGCCTATTAGCACCCTCGGGCCCCCAAAACTTTTTTTTTTCATAAAAATTTGGCTCAAAAACTCAAAAATTGGCAATTTTTTGGTAAAAATCTGTTAACAAATTGCATTGAAATTTTCAAAAATTTTCCCGGCGGCGCCTACCGGCACCGCCGGACCCCCGCGGTTCCCAAAAAGTTTTTTTGGAAAAAAGCGCGACGAAAAAAATTTCATTTTGAATAAAATTTTCCAAAATGTGATTTTTGACCACAAATAATGATTTTTTGTCGGCCAATTGCTGATTTTGAAAATTTCAGTTGGCAGCACTGGTTCTTACGCGAATAAAATATTGTTTTAAGTCGATTTTTCATGTTTTTATTACGTTTCCTTCGCGCTACTATCAGTTTTAGAAAAAAAATCTTATTTTTGGAGCCCGAATCTTAGTTTTTGAGCCATTTTGTCTTATTTTGAAAAAAAAAACTTGGGAGCCCTGTAAAAGTCCCAACTTTTGTTCGCAAACACAAAAAAGAAAGTGTTTTTCCTACTAATTAGGCTATGGAGAATCCAGGAAAAAATATGTATTTAAATAAAATTAGCATCCCTATTTATTACAAATCCCGAAAAAAAAATGCCAAAACATTGACAAAAACATTAAAAAAATTCAAAAATTTGAGTAAATATTAAGAAAAATAAGAATTTTTGCAATTATTTGGCGTTTTTGTCGTATATATTTCGCCATTTTTAGATTTTTAATGCAACTTTTCCTTAAATGCGCAAAAAACGAAATTTCGCAATTTTTCGTAGAATTTATTTTTATTAGAAAAATTGAGTTTCTGAGAATTTATAGAAATCTCTTTTGAAAATTCAAAAAAAAAAAAATTAAATATTTTTTTGAAAATATTCCTTAAAAATCATTTAATTTAAGATAGAACTAAAAAACATGTGCCCTATTTCACGTTTTCTAAGAATCTTTTTGTCCAAAAAATCCAATAAAATTTTCTATTAAAATCTTGAAAATTAGAATGCAAATTATATTGCAAATTATTAACAAATTTGTTTAAAAAAATAATCATTTTTATGGGTTTTTGGATTGAAATTTTAAATATTTATGGGGATTTTTACTCCGGCAGTATCGAAAGGCCCCTCTTGGATTCGGAAATTTTGTTACTCAACAATTTTGCAGCTTTTCTATTCTGTCTGGGGGTCGAACCAAGGCAAAAAAAAAAAACAGCAGGGTTTAAAGAACTGCCAAATTATTATTTATTTTCATAAAATTTCCTTTTCTCCCAATAAAAAGAAATATTTTCTCTCAACCCCCTATATTTGGGGGTTTTGAACAAATTTCTTACATTTCGTGATTATTTTTTGCATACTATTTTATGTACATATTTTTCATTTCTTATATACATATAATCTATTCCTAATTATTAGAGCCCGGACTTTTAGGCACGAAAATTCCTTAAATAGGCACCTAAAATAGGCATGAAAAATGTGAAAAAAGGCATAAAAATGAACAAAAACGTCAAAAAAACGCTTTTATTAAAGAATTTCTGGATTTTAAACGAAAAAGTCAAAAATTCGAACCACGAACCCGGACACGAACAAAAACTCGAAAATTCGAAGTTTTCGAACTTTGTATTTTTAGTTCAAAACCAGGCAAATACGCGGAATCAAACAGGAACGCATTAATACTTACTTACATTAAACGGTTATTTTAACCATTTTGAACCAAAAATCTCAAATTCGAAAAATTTGAATTTTCGAGCCTGGGGTTCGAAGTTGATTGAAATAAATGCCGGATTCGTGATCAGCGACCCCGAAAACCATAGGAAACATTTTTCTGCGGCTTTAACTTGGTGAGAAATGCACGAAAAACATATTGTTTGTCCGAAAATTTTGTGTTTTTATTATCCGTACCAGGTGTTTTCGAGAGTGATTGGTTTCGACAGTACTTTTTAAATTAATTTTCTACATAATTTATTGTATACATGAATTAATACGAATATACAATTTGCATATACAAAATTTGTAATTGAAGTAAGTAATAAAAAAAAGATTTGTATATGACTTTTTTGTCAAAAATTTATCGTCTTCACTTTTTCATACAAATCTCCTGATGGACTATAGTCAAAAATTACAAATCGTATGCCAACATCTGCTAACTAATGTCGGGTTTGAGTGCCAAAATGCAAATCTGCAGGCCCTTATAACAGAATTCGTAGATCACAAATCCCTCTGCAATGTATAAGAGCCATGTTCTTATCATTTTAATTGTCAAAATTTAACAAGACTTATGCCATATATTTTATCGCCCTTATTTGACCTTAGAAATCCTTATTTTAGATGTTCGCCCTTAAAATAAGTTTTTGCCCTTATTTTGGCGTTTTGTCAAAATTTATGAATAAAAATGAAATAAAAACTAAAAATCAACAGAAACCGTTGGGCTCATTTGTGACATTTGGGAAACGACGAAGTGTTCGCGTGGCCATGAAAACGAATCGAATTTTGAGGAAAATGTGAGAATTTATTGGATTAAAAATTTATGATTTCATTTTCAAGTCCGCTTCAACATATTTTTTCATTTTCAGTTGGGTGTGCAGCGAAGTTTGGATGGATATTTTGCCTTTTTTTCGTCATCGTCAACTCGGCTTCAAAATGGCACTGCTTTCGCCCCGTTTCAACGCGTTGATCGATAAACATTTCGATAGCAAAAGCGAATTGCCACTTTTGAGACGTATCATAATTCGGAAGATGGGTACAAAACCGAAACAATCTGCTGCAGTTATGAAGAGCAAGCCAATGCCCGACCATCCACTGCCCAACAGAATTCGCTTTAATTACCTTCGGATTGAGTAATTAAAAATTATAAGTAATTTAATAAAAAAAAAGGCATTCATTTTTTAGTTACATTGACCATTCCGTCATCACTTTTCTCCGTGCCAATCAGAAACTTTTTGACAAAGGCATCAATTTGGATTTGCAGGTGCCTTACCCCTATAATGCCAACAAAGTCCAGCCAAATTGGGATGATTTTGCCCGTGAAATTTGGCCCATTTTTGCACCAAACATTTGTCCTTTTCCAATGGCCATCATTTGGACAATTTGCGTCTCCACGCTTCGCCGTCAATTCTCTCCGACCTCAACATTAGTTCAATCAATTCCGATAATTTGTTGCCCGATGCAATTGGTGATGAAACTGGTCCATATTCAAGTCTTGGCGAAGCATTGTCCAAATGGTTGCACATTCCGAGAAGCGATGGAAAGCCAAAGCAATTGAGTTGTCGTGAATATGGTCATCCGTCAAAAACCACAAGATTGGTCAAGTGTTTCAAAAAGGTATGGTTCAGGGATGGAATTCCGAGGAACCAAAAATTTTTCGGAAGTCGGAATTTTTCAAAAAAATATAAAATATAATTAAAAATTTTAAATATTTAAGAGGCTAAATTTTAAAATTCTTAACCATGTAAAAGGTGAAACATATTTATTTGAAATTTTTTTTAATGATTTTCAAAATATTTTTATGTAATTTTACATTATTTTGGAATTTTTTTTGGGACCGTTACACCCTTTTTTTTGCGGCGCGCTTTATCCAAAGAAGATTAGGGGAACTGAGGGGAGGGATCCGGCGGTGCCATAGGCGCCGCCGATTTGTTAACAGTTTTTGTAGAAAAAGTGACAAATTTAGCAATTTTTAGCACATTTTCAAGAAAATTAAGGATTTTTAGGCCCGGCGGTGCTGATAGGCGCCGCCGGGAAAATTTTTCAAAATTTCAATGCAATTTATTAACAGAAATTGTACAAAAATTGTTAATTTTTGAAAAAAAAAACTCAAAAAAAATTCCGAAAAATTCCGACTTTTTATGAAAAATTTCGGAAGTCGTAATTCCGACCCCAAAAATGTCGGAATTCCGTGCCATCCCTGGTATGGTAGCAACATTTTCGTAAAATATTTGGATTGATTGCCATTTGCTTTTCGTTTTTCATTGTTTAGGAATTTCTCCGTGCCACTACTCCTTCTGCCAGCTACATAATTCTGTGTAAAACACTCACTTTGCTTGTGCCATTTGAATTGGAGAATGAACGGACTAGCGAAAAGTTGACACTGAAGAACGCAAATGAGAATGAATGGGTTAACCGATGGATAATGGAACGATGTCCAATTGGGGAGACTGCGGCGATTCAATGGAAAGAGCCAAATTTGGACGATTTTAAAAATGTCAACTTTACGCTTAATGAATTTGTATGAGTGCCAATTGCTTTTGCCATTGTTAAATTGTTCAGCATATTCAAATTGCCCTTAATTTAGGCCATTGTCTCCACCAAAGATGGGAAAAATGAAGGCAAAAGGTCGTCTAAATGAATCCCGGGCCCAGCGAAAGAAATTGAATATGTCGGATGCCCTTTGGCATTCGTTGCTTAGCCCCTCCCCATAATTACACGAGTGAGATGGAATAATAACCTTTATTCCGAAGGTGGATCCATACAAATATATAATATGTGTGATTAAATATGTAATATATGTGTGGTTAATTGAGGAAGGGTGAACCGATTCGTCCGGGGCAAATTGGGGGAGAGGGGGAATTGGAAGAGTTCGGGATTAGCCAATTCCCCCTCCCGAAAGAGTGAATAATACAATGTACTGGAGGGCAGCAAAAGACTTAAAGTGGGCGGAGCATACATGATCGGCTAATGGGATATTAGGCATACTGTACTTAGTAAAGGGTCTACGGTGAACACAAAATAATGAGCTACGTCATCCCGGGCCCCAAAATTGACCGTCCGCGGTCAAAATTACTAAAAAATATTTGATCGATTTGCCTATTCGAGATGACGGTTTAATTAATTGATAAAGTAATGGAATAATAAAAAGAAAAAAGGAAAAAAATTGTTAATTTATTATTAATTAATTTTATTTTTATTTTTTTATTTTTTTTATTTTTATTTTTTTTTTTTTTTAACCGTCTTCCCTACTATATAAGCGTTATTGGAAAATTGTTTTTTCTTTAATCACGATATCCTGCCATTCTTGTGAATTCCTCTCCGGTGTAGCGAGTTGTCGTGACACTGCTGCTGCTGCATGCCTCGTCATTGTGTTGCTGCTGCTGCTCGTTTCTTTTCCATCCGTCTGCTGATCCTCGCCACCCATATTGAAATGCGCGTTGTCGTCCGCGCCCGCGATTTGCGCCAGTGCCACGACCACGGAAACGATTGTCGTCGTGTTGTCTCCAGAAAGGCATGTTTGTGTTGCCTTTTTCCCAATTGTTCTGCTGGCCATTTTCCCCCTTTTTGTCTCATTTCCTTTATTTTGGCTCAGCTCTTGCACATCTTTTGCCAACCAATTTAATTCGTTATTCACTTCGTTCAACTTCTTTTGCATTTCCCCGATTTTATCCAATATTTTTTCGGTTCCTTCGTAATTTGACATTTCTCCCCACCCGGAATTCGCAAAAGGTTCCGAGTTTGGCGGGGTCCGAACTGCGAATTTTCTTCTTCTTTCCATTTCTTCGGTGCTTTCCCGTTGCATTTCCAATTCGTTCCACGGTTTTATTTGTCTTCCTTTCCCCTCTGGCAGAATGCATTCAGTTTCCATTATGCTTTTCTCTGCACTCTTTACACTATTTTCTGCCATTCTTCGACCACTCTGGGTCAATCCCGCTCTTCCCATCGCATTCAATCTGTCTTCTTTCATTTGATCCAGCGATGTTTTCGTCGACAAAAATTCTCTCCATCCTTTTTCTCTTTCCCCTCTCATTTGCAACCTGATTGCGTCTTCCCATCCCCGGCTGTCAGTTCCCTTGGGGGCCTCTTTAAAGCCTGCCGCCCGTGGGTCAATTGTGACTAGCTCTTGGCCTTCCCATTTTTCATTGATCGTTTTTTCCACCAATTTTTTTGTTTCCAATGGGTCCAAACGGCCCCTTTTTGCCTGTTTGGCCACTTCTTCTTCCTCTTCCTCCTCTTCTTCTTCCTCCACATCTAATACTATCTCATCGATCTGTCTTCTCTCATTTCTCTCTGTTCTTCTCTTTTCCGCTTCCGCTTTTCGATTATTTGTTTCGTCCAGTCGCCGCTTTAACTCCTCAATTTCATTTTTTAGCTTATTTTCCTCGGCGATTAACTGCTCCTCATTGAATGCTTCCATTGTAGGCGCTTTTGGCGAGGTCATTGATTCCCTGTTAAGTTTTTTTGTTAGGAAATCCGTATTTTCACGATTTATTTCGGATTTTTTGTCCCCATCATTTTTTGTTTCTTCTTCATCTTTTTCTGATTTTTCTTCATATATTTCTTGATTTATTTCTTCATTTAAATCAAATATGCTCATGAGCAAATCCCCTTTTTCAATCACATTTATACTTTGTTCCATGTAACTATTTTGATTATTATTTTTAATTTTATTATCATTATTATTATTTTTGTACAAAATTGCATTAATGTTCGTTTGGTCAAATATGTTATTTCTTTGTTCGTTTTCCTCCAAATTTTCTTTATGGGTAATTGTTAAGTCGGGAAATCTTTGTATTTCTAATGTTTGACCGTCCATTTCGCCTAATGGTTCCCAATAGGACTCAATTTCCCCTTCAGTTCTTGAGTGCCATATGTCATTTAATGCAAATTGAACTTGTATTCCCAATACTATTTTGTCCGTTTCATCATTTAAATATAATTCAAAGCTATTTCCGAGTAACCATGCTGTTAAGAATCTGTTGCCTGAGGCATTTTCGTAAATTTCCCAGTAATCTTTGACAAAATTGCTTGGAATTAACGATGTTAAAGGAATCAAATTTTCCTCTGGCCAACTCGTATAAGCCCATTTAAATTCTCCTTCTACAAATATTTCTGTAATTGTACAAGGCATCGGCACTTCAATGTCCCAAATTTGCGGGTCCAAAATTTCAGGTCTTTCCTCCATTTCTCTTTCCTCGGTGCCTCTTACAAACACAATCCTATCTTTTGGGTCCGTTTCATTTTCGTCATCGCTACTTTCAAATCCAAATTTGGAAAAAGAGTTTTTGCTCTCTTTTTTATTTTCAGAATCATTTTTATTCTCTTCACATTCCAAAATTTCGGAGTCATTATCGCTCTCTGAACTTTCTTCGGCTTCCTCCTGTTCCAAATTTGGGTCATTTGCGTATTTTTCCCAATTTAAAGGCTCATCCGCCTCTCTCAGCGGAAGGACCGCCGGTCCGTTGAATTTTTTAACCTTTTCTTGGTGTACCTTTTTTAATTTTCCTTTTCCATCTATCTGTTGTATGACAACATTTTTCTTTGTCTTATCAACTCCTACACAACGGAATGGACCTACCCATCGTTGATCAAACTTATGCTTTAAAACTTCCTTTTTTAATAGGAGCAAATCACCAATTTCAATCACTTTTTCCTCTGCCCTTCTGATTTTATCATTTTCGTCCTTTTGTATAATCTGAGCCTTTGTGACTGCTTCTTTGACTGCATTCCAAGCTGTCACGGCTTTTGAAACATGATTTCTGGTGTAAATTGAAATGTCAGAATTCATTTCTTCCTGATTAGGAAGTTTAAGTAAGCGATCAGTGGGCATTCTTGGATGGCGCAAATGTAAAAGGAAAAATGGTGAATGTTTAGTAACTGTATGAACTGAGGAATTGTAAATAAATAAGGCATGGGACAACACTTCGTCCCAATTATTCCCCTTTTCATTAATCATTTGTGAAATTATGTTTGCCATAATTCTCATTGACCCCTCAATTTGGCCATTTGATTGCTGATGGTAAGCAGTGGATGTGTGATGCTCAAACCCATAGATTTTTGCCATGTCATTAAATAATTCTGAAGTGAACTGTCGCCCCTGGTCAGTTACAACCATTTCTGGTGTTGAGTGTTGGTGAATGACTATTTCGACAAATGTTTCCATAATTGTATTAGCTTTTTGGTCGGGGATAGCTCGGCCCATAATCCATTTTGTGAAGCTGTCTATTACCATAAAAATGTATAAATTTCCCCGTTCACTCTTTTTTAGTGGTCCCATTATATCACAATGAATTCGTTGGAATGGGCCTTCTGCCATTTTTATTGGTACACTTGGGGAAGATTTAGACTCACCAGGCTGAATCTTTCTTTTTTGACAAGCTTCGCAATTTTCAATTAATAATTTTACATCATCTTTCATCCCAAGCCAATAAAATCTTTCCTTTAATTCAGGCCAAGTTTTATCAAAACCAAAATGACCTTCCGTGTGTATTTCGTGAAAAATTCTTTCTCTCAACGGGTACGGTATTACCAATTTTGGTTTTTCAGAATTTTCTTTCCCTTTTCTGTAGTAAATCGCACCATTTATTAGGCAAAAATCAGACATAACCTTTTTCCATTTTAAGACATCTTTTGGGTATTTTCCGGTTTTTAAAATATAAAAAATTTTGGCTAATTCTTTAACTTTGTTCTGAGCATTAATCACTTCACTTATTGTCATTTTATTTCTAAATTCAAAAATTTTTGCACTCTCATTCGTTTTTGGGTTTTCCAAACTTAAAATTTTTTGCGATTTTCCTAATTTCGATTTTTCCTCCTCATTCTCAATTCCCGGTATATTATATCTTGAAAGAAAATCTGCTGCCTTATTTTTTTTGCCTGGGCGGTAAATTATCTCAAGATCGAAACCCTGGAGGGTGACCTGGTACTTTTCTAGTCTCCCTTTTAATTCTTTTGCATTCATCATGCCAGTCAAGGCACTACAATCCGTAATAATTTTTGTTATCCCTGAGCCAACAATATACGGTGAGAATTCCTTGACTGAATAAACGAGTGCCAATGCCTCTCTTTCGATAGACGGGTAATTGGCCTCGTGTTTATTCAGAGCCCGAGAAATGAATGCCACAGGCCCATTTTCCTGAAGCAAAACTGCTCCAATTGCCTTTCGGGAGGCATCACATTCAATGGTAAAAGTTTTGCCAAATCGGGGTGATTGTAAAACAGGCGCGGATGTTAGCATATTTTTTAATGTTTCCAAAGATTCACTTTGTTCTTTTCCCCAATTTTCATTTATTTTTCCCTCGAATTTGTCCTGAGTTAAAATTTGAAGAGGCCTCGCAATGTGAGCAAAATTTTTTATAAACCTTCTAAAATACGTTAAAGCCCCGAGTAATGATTTTAATTCTGTAAGACTTTTCGGTGGTTTGAAATTCTGAACAACTGAAATTTGTTTTGGATCCATTCGAACCCCTTTTTCACTTAATAAGAAACCCAAGTACCGAATTTCTGCCATTCCCCAATGGCATTTCTCAATTTTTAACTTTAGTCCAACTTCTTTTAATAATCGCAAAAAATTTTCAATGTCTCTTAAATGCATTTCTTCTGTCTCACTTCCGATTATTATGTCGTCCAAATAAATTAGCATAGCTGCTGTTAAACGTCGTCTTAATGAATTCATAACCCGTTGAAATGTGTCTGGTGCCGCTGTTAACCCAAAAGGCATAGTGATAAACTCATAAATTCCTAAATGAGAAATAAATGCCGTTTTCTCAATGTCCTCGGGTGCCATTGGTATTTGCATGAATCCCTGTTGCATATCCATGCACGTATAATACTTTTTTGCACCCATTAAATCCAACAATTCTTGAATATTTGGTAAATGGAACACCCTTTTTTTAGTCATTTTATTTAAAGCCCTGTAATCAACTGCAAAACGCCACGATATTTTGTCTGCCTTTGGCACCATAACGATCGGACTAGAGAACTCGGATTCCGACTCTCTTATGATGTTTTGGTCAAGCATTAGTTTTATTTGCCTTTCAATTTCTTTTTGAGTTTCCGGCGGATAACGGTACGGCCGGAAATGAAATGGTAATGATCCGGGTATTAAATCGATTCGGTGTACAATTTGGCCTTTGTAGCGCCCGATTTTACCATCTTCTCCCACAAATGCTTCGGAATATTTATCTGCGAGCTGTTTTAAATCATTCTGACCCTTTTTACTTAGTCTAGTCCCTTCCAGGTTAATTTTCTCTGAGGGGGGTTTGTTCACAATTTGAGTTGGTAATGTAGGCAAATTTTCGTGCCATTTGGTCTCCGGGGGTATGTAATCTTTTGGATGAATTTCATCCCCAGGCAATGCATTTATGTAAATTTGTTCCAAGTCAGCAATGTGTGAGCCTTCATAAATTTTCACATTTGTATTCCCAGCATTCAAAATTTGGATTGTAACATTATTACTGTTCCCAGGGGTCACTAACGTTCTACCAATAATTATGCTTGGGTATTGATGACTAAATCCTTTTACCAAGAAATTTTGTTCTTTTGGAAAATGCTCCTTTACATGTGCTGAAATAATGTTTTCCGTTCTTGGTTCGATTATCTCGGTTTTTCCCATGATTACTTTAGTTGATTTAGGCATTTCAGCTTCAATTACTGATATAATGTTTGTCCAAATCTCATCAAGACGCACTTTTTTCTCTCCAAAGGCTATTATTCCCTTTAACTCTGTCAAAATTGGTAACCCTAATAGCACAGGACCCGGACAATGCTTGTCTGGAGAGACAAGTAAAGTCACTGACCATTCTCCAAATTTTCCAGTTGAATTGTCGTAAATGCGAATTTTTCCCTGTGCCTTTCCCAAAATTTGAATAAAAGAATCATTTGCCGCAGTCAAGTTTGGATTTCCCCCTTCCAATTCTTGGATTTGTAACCCTGCCTTTTTTGCCGTTGATTCCCGACAGTATGAAACACTGGCACAGGAATCCACCAATGCGGACGTAAGAAGTCCGTTAATATGAACACGAATTGATGGTAATCGCCTGGGATCATTTGTAATTGTTGCCACCCGTCTAGGCGGTAAATATTCCAATAAATATGCTTCTTGGTCAATTGACTCCCGTTCCGGTGCTGTTGGTACCGCAGCGACCCTGGTACCCCTTTTTTTCATTCCAATTATTCTCCTGATAACTCGCGCTGCCAGTGTCCCTGCTCGAAATCCGCCCGAAATAATTGTCCAATATTTCGTCAAAATAAAAATTATTATGGCGATTAGTAAGATTAGTGGAATAATTATTAATAAAATTGATAGCCCTTTTAAATAATTCACTGCTTCTTGTGCCTTTTTCGGAATATTTTTCATTATGTCAATCCAATTCCCTGTTTTTCCCAAAATTGTGCTCAATGTCTCATTTGCTTCTTCTTTAATTAGTCTAATGACTTCTGAGACATTTGTCTTATGTACGACACGTAAGGTTGAGGAAGGCAAATTATTTATTTTTTTACGGTATTCTAACATAGCATCTTCAATTCTAACGTTATCTGATTCGAAAAGTGTGCCTGCTTTTAAAATTAGAGGATTCTGCATATTTCTATATTTAGGACGCAAATTTTCTAAGTTTTTTGTGAGCTTATCTATAATTTCTTTTTGTGTCACGTTAAAAATGTTTTCGTTTGGCAAACTTTCACACTCAATTGTTTTCCCCAGAATGCTCAGTTCTCGTGTGCCGGGTTTTATGAAAAATGTGGTATTTTCGGCAAAAATCGGTGTCCATTCATAACATTCTTCTCCTATCTTTTTATCCCAAATCACTTTTTCTGGAATAATTGGTACGCAAAACCCAACTTCCATTTCTTCTCCATTCCAGCGAGCCACCAAATCGTCCCTGTTAAAAATTTTCCGTACCCCCTCATTTGGGTTAATTTGCAAAATCGCTTTTGCCAATTGGAGTTGAAAATTTGAGTTTTGACAAGCCTGAGTGAAAATGTGGTCATACTGCCTTTTCCTTTCCTCATTTAATTTGTATAAGGCATAATTGACCCTTGTATTCAAATTTTTATTCTCTTGTCCCCCTTTTCTTAATTTGCTTTTCCCAATTTTCTTAAGCCACCGTGCATCGGGAGTCGTTACCGTAGTTCGTTTTTTCCTATCTGCCTCAAAAAAATCTGTCAAAATCTCACTTTCTTCAAAATCCTCTGTACTCTCTTCATTTTCCTCATTTTCATTAATCTCTTCACTTTCTGTAAGTTGTTGGTTAATCATTTCGATATCATTTTCCGGATTTTGTTCTTGCATTTTTTCAAAATGTTTGTGCTGTTGGTTTTCTGCCAGAGTGTCATTTTCTGTGTTTTTAGGTTCATTTTTGATTGATTCGACTTTCCCTTTGGCACTTGTATGTCCCTTCATTTCATTGTTTATCGCCAATTTTGGTGGAACTTGATTTAATTCTAACGTCGTACTCTGATTGTGCGTTGTCTTTTCTACGGTACCATTATTTATTGTAACTAAAACTCTCGGGCTTGTTGTTGTTAAAATCTTTTTGTGGATAGGGATTGGCGTGGTTTGGGTTTTTGGTATTATTTTTTGCTGAGTTGGGGTAGGAGTTTCTTGTTTGGTTTTTGTTTTATTTACATATATTTTTTGGTTTTTATTAATTTCTACTGGTTTAGTTTTGACTTTTGGGGTTTCAGATTTTAATTTATTCCCTTGGTTACCATTGTCAAGCACTTGTTTTTGTTTCTCCGCGTTTTTAATCGCTTTTTCATTTTCATCTTTTTTAATTGTCTGAACCTTTTCTTTTGTAGTGTTTGTTTCTGGTAAAATTGTTGCCCTTAGTACGTAATTGCCTTCCGTTCTGCCCTTTATTTGATATAATTGCTGTGTTTCTACGGTATTAATCTGTTTATGCTCGAAAAAAGAAATATTTCTACTTTCCGGTATGTTTTTTGTTAACTTTTCTTTTTTTGCTACTGTAATTTTAATGTTTGGAGCCATGGTAGTAGTTATACTATTGGCAGTTGCTTTTATTATTTTCTGTTGGGTCTTCAGAGGTGGTACAGTTGATATAGCTACAGTCGGTTTGGGTGTAGTATTTACCATTATTGTTGTAATATTTGGCACATTTTGAGACGAGGTGGAATTTGAGTTGACCAAAATAGACTCATTTTGTTGTCTTTGTTCGCTTTTCTGTTTTAATTGTGCTTTTTGTTTAAACGGTCTCCCCTTTTTTGAGACTTCCACTTTTTCCATTATTTCCCTCTTTTGCTTCTTTGACAAAGAATGAATTAATATAAAAACATCGTTTGACATTTTGTACGCTTCTTCCGGTACCCCAATAATCCCTTCACGCTCCTCTGCGGTTTCTTTTTCAAAGAAAAAAACACTCTGCTCACTCTCGACCACAATTGCATCATCCGTAATTTCTGCAAAAAAATCACCCACTGGAAAATGAGTAGCCCAATAATTTTCGCTTGGTTCCGGTATTTCCCATAAAAATGTTTGTCTTTGCATTTCTTCCCAACCATTATATGGGTTGAGTTTGTACCCAAACGAAGTTATTAATGAAAAGTCCAAAATTCCCCCTTGTCCTTTCTCCAAATAATCATTAACTGTGGTTTCACATCGTTCACCTGCCCATGCGTATTCAATTTTCTCTGGTTTTTCGGTGGCCCATAAATTTTCGCTGAACCTTTTCATTTGAATGTCCATTGCATTTTTAAATTTTCGGCACCTTTCCGCACCAACACCCTTCATTATTTTTTCCTGACTTTTTACTTCTTTCCAAATGAACAAAAAATTTCCCGTACATGTTTTTGTAATTTTTTGATAACAATTATAAATTGGAAATTGTTTAGGCATCCGTACAGGTAAAAATAAGGTTACTTTTCGTTCCGTTGCCTTTTGCTGTTCCGGTATTTTACAGTCCGAAATATTTGGTAATGAAACTTTGGTCATTGACACTCGTTCAGAACATAATTGGTATTGTGCCATTGATCCCCCAAACAGTAAGCAAAAAATTGTAGAAATTGTTAAAAAAGTTAATGCCGGGGTTGGTGAACGGCTTTTTTGTGTTTTAGATTCGCTTTCTTCACCAACCATATTTATTCTGTATCTCTGTTGGTCATTTCTTTGTCCCCGTAAATTTCCTCTGAAATTTGTGAAATTTCCGCGATTGTTCGGAAAATTGCCCCGTTGGTTCCAAAATCCTCCTGGTCTTGTGTTTCCCATGTTGTTATTCCAATTTTGGTTTCCTCCCAGAGGCATATAATTGGGATTTCTCGGGTAATTATTACCAAAATTTCCGATATTTCTGCCATTTGCAAAATTTTGGCCAAAATTTTGGTTCGTTCTCCAATTATTTCCCCTGTTTAATCCGCGAAAATTGCCTCTGCCCCGCATGTTTCCCCTCCAATTCGAATTCATAAATTGTCTGCCCCCGTTTGTTTCATTATTCGGTTTATTATTAATTTCAATTGCATTGACTTGCTCTTTGAGCTCAGCAATTTGATTTCTCAATTCATCCCCTTTTTCGTCATTTTCCAACTCTTCTCTGACTTGTTGTACCCTTTTTGTTTGAGCTATCGCTTCGACAAGAGTGTCTGGTTTTTCCATGAAAAACAATTTTCGTTTTAAATTTGTCGGGAGCCCACTTAAAAAGTAGTGGATGCTCTCATTCTCACGAGCATCGTTTGTGTAGTCGGGATCCGGAGATGCCTGCTCTACCAACTCCCGCACTTTATTTGCAAATTCTGTTACCGTTTCTTTTCCCATTTTTATTTTTGCCAACATTCGGCGTGCCCACATTGGTCCGTCTAGACGCTTTGTCTGATCATGCCATTTTTTCAGTTAAATTCCGCCAATTCTTTTTTTCATCCCCTGGAATGTTCTGGTATATTTCCTTTGCTTCCCCTTCTAGGAAGAGAGGAAATAATCGCACACATTCCGGCGGATGCCATCCCGCCGCAGTGGCATACATATTAAATTCCCTCAGGAATTTATAAAAGTCACCGTTCCCGTCAAATTTTGGCATTTTAATCCCCGATGGTACATTTATTATTTTATGGCCCATTAATTTATCTTCCAAGTCCCTAACTTTCCCCTGAAGATTCTCAAATTTAATTTCCAAATCATCATCGGCCATTTTCCGATTTAATTCTTGTATTTCTTGACCTTTTTTCTTTCTTTCTCTTTCTTGTTGCCTTCTTTCCCTTTCCTTATCACCTTCACTTTTTTCAACAAATCTTTTAGTTAAATAATCCGGGATATTTGACTTTTTAATTTTGAATTATTTATTTAGGTTTTAATTATTCTATTTTACTTATTTATTATTATTTGTATTTTGTTGTCTAATTCTATTTTTATTTTATTTACTTTTGCTTTATTCTTTAATCTTATTTGATTTTCAGATTTTCCGATATTTATTTTATTTACATTCAAAAATTTCGAAAATCAAGACCAACCGACTTCACAGTCTCGGCACTTTTCCAATGCACAGATGACAACACCAATTTGGCTTGGTTTCGGTCCGTTCGTTTCACTTCCGTTGGTCCCCAAAGATTCCAACAATTTTCAGTGCTCTGCTTTTGACACCACCAATTTGTCGTGCTGATTCTGTTCAATAATTAACACATTAACAGAGAATTATCACTTTTTGTTTAAGCCCTTTTTATTCATTTATTTATTATTATAGGCTTTTATGCGCTTTTCGAATTTAATTTGGCGCTTACTTCAGCCGTTCACCTCGTTCGGGAAATAGAATTGCTTTAGTTTATTATTATTTGGCTGAATTCATTAAATTATTATTTTAATTAAGACTACCGTAATATAAATTCTATTAAAAATTATTTTGAATTAATTTTATTTTATTATGAGGAAAAAGAATTAAGGTTTAATCTGATTTGGTGAAATGAATGCCTAGGGCAAAAGTACGAATGAACGGCTTTTCCAATTGTTGCTGCTTTTTCCCTCTTTTTTTTTTTTATTTACTTCAAACTTTTGTTTGAGTTGGCCGGCCGGCTCTTAATTAATTGCTTTGTTATCGTCGACTTTTATCCATTAGTAGCAGCTTAATCGCTTTTTTCGCGTGATTTCTCAGACTTTTTCCTAGGATTTTTGTTTCTTAATTACTTTCTTTAATTAATGTTCGTTCCCAACGTTCCGATCATCCCCCTTTTTTTACGCCCAATCGGCCCCTTTGATCAGCTGACGGCGCCTGTCAGCCGATCATAAGCCAACTTTCGGCAAATTTCACCAGAAAAAAAATGTTAGTACTTTGAACCCTTCTACGAAAAGTAATTACGGTAATCTCGAAAGAATTTGAAAAATTAATTAATTAATATTTGATATTATCAAAATTATTTATTAATCCAATTTTCCTGTTCATTATTTCTCTTTCTCTTAATTATTCATATTCATTTTATTTCATTAATCTACTCATAAAAATTTCTCTTTTGCTGATTATTTTCAATCGACAATTCTCTCCTCTTTCGCCGTCTCCATTTGTTGTCGATTTTCGGCCAAATCCAACTTGTGCTTTTGTTGGTCCGCCCTATTGAGCAACATTTGCTCGCCGAATATTAAATCAGTGGAGAAAGTGTGAAAGAAAAGCAAAATATCATGGAAATTGAAGAGAATTATGGAAAAGGGAAAAAAATTGGTGCAAAGGGATAGGACAACTCAAAAAATGTGCTCATTTTGCTCATCGGATCCGTTAATTTGGCCATTTCTTTTAATCAATTCCGAATTCTTTATTTAATATATTTCTCTTTCCTTTATATTTAATTCAAAACATTCCAAAATGTCACAAATTGTTTGGGAATTCAAATCCAACAATTTGTGTGCCATGCCGTGTTCTCTCCCAAAAATATGCTATACCCCCGTCCATTTCACTGCTCCCGATTTGTGCTTGAACCCGGGCACAAACCCAAATTCATTCCAGCATTTCGTTGCGCTTAGTGAGCACTCGCTCATTATTTGCCTTCTGATCATTTTCTTTGGAGGATTTGCCTTAGGGCTTATCGCCTCCATTTTCTTCCGATGCATGCTCGGGAAGGTGTGTTATCCCCCTTGTATTTTCACAAAATATTATATTTTTATTAGTCTCGCCATAACCCGGTTGGCACCACCACATCGGCTCGCAAAGGAGCCCGTGATCGGGCGGCTTTGCGCTCTTTGAACTCCATTTCGGTTGTAAGTTCAATCAAATTTTGCAGCAGTTCCTTTTTTACCAAAAAGTTTTTAAGCCCCATTTGATGGCCACTTCTGTCTGAGGCAGCAATTTGTGCCAATTCATTCGCCACTTCTCAAGCCTTCACTTGTTAATTTTTTTTTATTCACATTCCGATCACATTTTCCTCTTTTTTAAATTCAATTTTCCCACTTGGCTTTAAAATATCCCTTTTTAATAATATTCATTTAATCATAAATCACATTGCTTATTTTCTAATTCTTTAATAAAAGCATTAAATAATTATTTCTATATTAATTCCCCATTTTTGCCCCGTGGCGGGACCTCCATGAATATGTCGGATGCCCTTTGGCATTCGTTGCTTAGCCCCTCCCCATAATTACACGAGTGAGATGGAATAATAACCTTTATTCCGAAGGTGGATCCATACAAATATATAATATGTGTGATTAAATATGTAATATATGTGTGGTTAATTGAGGAAGGGTGAACCGATTCGTCCGGGGCAAATTGGGGGAGAGGGGGAATTGGAAGAGTTCGGGATTAGCCAATTCCCCCTCCCGAAAGAGTGAATAATACAATGTACTGGAGGGCAGCAAAAGACTTAAAGTGGGCGGAGCATACATGACCAGCTAATGGGATATTAGGCATACTGTGCTTAGTAAAGGGTCTACGGTGAACACAAAATAATGAGCTACGTCAAAATGAATTATTTTGAAAATGAGAATTCTGATCGATCATTATGAATGGAAGTGTATCTGATAATTGTTCCTCATATTTATTTGTTGCTTCTTCGTTTGAATACATTTAATTCAGAGTTCTCAAGTTTTTTTCTCAAAATGAGACAAAATGGCTGAGAATTAAGATAAATCAGCATTTGGCCGACAAAAAATCATCATTTTGGAAAATTTTTACTTCAAATGAAAAAAAACAAAAAAATATTTTCACCAAAAATGACCTATTTATAAATAAGCACACTTGGGACACCGCCGGACCTAAAAATCCTTAATTTTCTTGAAAATGTGCTAAAAATCGCTAAATTTGGCCATTTTCGTGGACAAATCTGTTAACAAATCGCATTAAAAATCACTAAAATTTTTCCAGCGGCGCCTATCGGCACCACCGGACCCCTACCATTGGATAAAGCGCCGCAAAAAAAAGGTGTAACTGTCCTAAAAAAATTCAAAAATAATGTAAAATTACATAAAAATATTTGAAAATCATTAAAAAAAATAAAATTTCAAATAAATATAGAAATATACTAAAAACAGTTTGATATCACCTTTTATGGTTAAGAATATTAAAATTTAGCCTATTAAATATTAAAATTTTTTTTATTATATTTTTATTTTTTGAAAAATTCCGAGTTCCGACTTCCGACATTTTTGGGGTCGGAATTCCGACTCCGAAAAATTTTTGGGCCTCGGAATTCCGACTTCCGAGTTCCGAAATTTTTTGGTGCCTCGGAATTCCATCCCTGGTGTGTAACAAAAAATAAAAAATAATGGGGCCTTAAATATTGAAATTTAGGCCAAAGGGCCCATTTCCAGCTCTGTTAACTTTCTATTAATTCCCCCTAACCTTTAAAATAGACTCATTTTTGCTTATTTTCACTAAAGAAAAACTATCTATCATACATTTTAGTCAAAAAAATGACTTTTTAAATTATTTTAGTTATATATACATTAATTAATAGGGATGGGATTCGCGAATAGGCACCTAAAAATGCAAAAAAAAAAGAAGCAAAATAGGCATTTAAATAGGCACTAATTTATTAACGCTTTTAAGGTAACAAATCACGTAAAAATTTTATCAAAAAAAGTTAATTTTGCTTTTATTTCAATTGTTGAAATAGGCACATTAGGCACAAAAACCTGAAATAGGCTAAGTCAGGCATTATAAAAGTCATCGTAGACACCCCAAACCAAGCGGAAAACGCCTTTTGCCTGCTTATCTTTGCGTATCAAGTGCGCAAAATTTTAGGCATCTGCCTAAAACTTTTTTAGTTTTCGTCACACTAAGCTAATATTAAAAATTCATAATAGAAGTCGACCCTGCTCTATCCAATGATACCAAATTTATACCTCTTTTTTGTAATAGAAGGAGTTTGTCCCCATTTTTGAAAAGAATAAATAAATATTTGAACAAATTCGTGGGAACATCTTTCCTTGGTTTTTTCAGATCACTTTTGATGCTTATTAAAGTATACAAATAAATTACAATTATTTTAATCCTATTAAAATATATCGGAATCATATTTTATGACACAAAAGTAGAGTTTAGCAGGACCGGGACGAGTATTCCCTGTTTTTTCAGGTCCCGGTCCCGGTCCCGGTTTTTGAAAAAAAGAAATCCCTGTCCCGGTTTTGCCACCCGGTCCCGGCGGGACTAAAAGCACTGGTAAAAATGGGGGTCTGGTGAGAAAAGAGAAGGAAATTGGTGAGGAGAAATTTTTGAGAAAAAAATAAATTATTTATTTCATTTAAAGCATTTATATGCATATTTAGTCTTGTGCCTAAACCTTCTGCCTTTCATTATTTTTCGCGTTAGGAAAATTAAAAATTGAGTCCGGCGGATTTGTTAACGGATTTTTCCAAAAATAAATTTTAAACTATGGGTAATAAATTTGCCTAAGATTTGTAAGGTCATAAATATGACAGGGATGCGATCGAAAAATTTTCAAAATAAGAACATCAAGACCAAAAAATAAGATTTTTGGGTCCAAAATAAGGACATTTTGCAAAATTGCTTTAAATCGCTTATATAACATTTTATTCAATTAATATAGAATCAACTTTCGTATTTTTCGCCTCCCATGATAATTTTTAACAATTTTGGGGAGGAAATACGCAAATCGTACATTTAATACAATCGGGCTCAAAAAAAATATCAGATTTTACGATTTTTTTTTGCGGCGCATTTTTCAAAGACTTTTTGGGAACAAGCGGGGCGGAAGGCCGGCGGTGCCGAAAGGCGCCGCCGGGAAAATTTTTGAAAATTTGAGTATAATTTGTTAGCAGATTTTGTCCAAAAATTGTCCAAATTTTGTGAATCTGAGCCAATTTTTAAGAAAACAAAGTATTTTTGGGGTCCGGCGGTGCCGTTAGGCACCGCCGTGGAAAATTTTGAAAATCAAAGTGACATTACGCCATAAAATTACAAATTTTCTGAAGAATTTTAAGAAATAAGAACAAAATAAGAACAATAGCCCGAAATAAGGACAAATCTTACAAATAAGGACATTTTTATTTTGTAAGATTTGGACCCTCCAAATAAGGACAAATCTTATAAATAAGGACAGATCGAAACCCTGAAATATGACCATGAAAGTAGAGTATCTATTCAAATATTTATTTGTTTGTTTTTATTTTAGTGTTTTTTTTAATTCCCCCCCCCCCCAATGACTTTGGCAGTCCATTAATAAATTTGTTTGTTTACTTATTCCATTCAAATGTTTTGGCTGTGATCCGTCGCCATATGTATGAATATTTAATTCAGGAATTCATTAATAATGGGATCATTCATCAATCAGCATAATCATCATTATCTTTTTGTATGTATCAGTGCCATCATTTTATTATTATTATTATTTTTTCATAATGAACATTTGATCCAATATTTTTAGCTTACCAAAAATATTTTTTTGGTTTAGGGTTTTAATTCTACCAAAGGCTAGGAGTCCGGGTCGGTGATAAAAAAAAGTCGTAAATTTTAAAGTTTTTGAAAAAACTAAAAAAATTAAATTTTTGATTTAACGGTAGGGATTCAAAATATTTACCAAAATAATGAAAAACCGAAATTTCATCACGCCAAATTACACTGAAAATCAGGAAAATTTCAAAAAATTCCCTAGAGGGCTTGGAAAATTTTCCCGGAACATTCTGAGTAGAGCCCGGAATTTTGAAATGGCCGGGACCGGGAGCGGGACCGGGACTTGGAAAATGGACCCGTACGGGACCCCCGGGACCGGGACTCCCGTTTTTCCGGGACCCCCGGTCCCGGTCCCAATTTGGGGCCCGGGGCCCCGCCGGGACCGGGACTTTTTCAAAATTTTTAAAATTTTGATTAAAAATTCGAAAATTTTTTATTATTTTATATTTTAGCTTGGGAATAGACCAAGCAATGCAACGACCTTTTTTGTCTATTTTTAAAGCACTTTTTTCGGGAGCGCTTTTTTCAATTAATTTTGGGCAACTAAGGGTGAGGGGTCTGGCGGTGCCGATAGGCACCGACGGGGAATGAATTTTGTTAGAAATTAGCCATATTTTCAGAAATTTCCCTCTTTTGGATAAAAATACGCCCCAAAATCAGAACATTCCTAGAAATAAGAACATAAAGAAGCCCTGTATTATCAGATAAAAATAAATTAAAAATAAAACGTCAACCGGAATTGAACAAATTAAATAATTATGTTAGTGTTGAAGCACTACCACTAGGCCACAAATATATTGGAAATTATGAACAAAATTTATTTTATTACATAAAAATTTGTCAGTGTTAGAAAAAAAAATTCAAAATTGTATAAATTTTTGCATTTTAATCCACGAATATGCCATTCTTAGGGGTGTATATTTAGTCCCGTTTTTCCGACCAAAATTGCCGGGAACGGGACCGGGACCGGGAGTTGGAAAATGGACCCGTACGGGGCCCCGGGACCGGGACTCCCGTTTTAAACGGGACTCCCGGTCCCGGTGGTTTGCCCAAAAAACCCGGGACCGGGACCGGGGGTCCCGGCAAAATCCCGGCGGGGCCCCGGTCCCGTCCGGGCTCTAATTCTGAGTCAGACACTTTTTTTTCACAGTGTATTTAATGCATAAATTATATCATTTAAAACATATCACTTCATCTTTATATCCGCCAACTATCACTTTGCTTTTTTGTTTTTGTTTCCCCCCCCTTCCTTTTTTTGCTGCTCCATTCATTTTGTTGGCTTTCGACACTTTGTCATATTTCTTCGTCCCCCACCCCCATTCAAATGTTTGTTATGTACCAACTTTTTATGTCCTCCGCCCGCCCGCTTTCATTCATCAATTTCAATCCGACAGTTGGACAAATGGAGTCCCAGCAAATCATTCGTTGAAATGAAATAATTGAAACTATCCCATCCATAATAGATAAGTTGGGACGAACCCAATTCGTACAATTGGCCAACTCTACTGCCCCGAATCGCTTACTTACCCAATTTGTACTACAATTTGAGATATTGCAATTTGTTTGACCCATTTAATTCCATTGAAAACTTTTTGTAGTTCATTTTATCAAACAAATTAATTCTACCAAAAGGACAAATTTTCTTTGCGCGTTTAGTTCATTTATGCAACTTATTTTGCCGATTCGTTATGATTTTGGAGGATGGGAAGAAAAAACGGCAAAATAATGACCTCTGAAAATGGCTGGATTCTGCTGACAATGAGCGTTTGTCCAACTTTAATAATGTCAGTTGTTTAATTAAATGTGGTTAAAGTTGAAATCAAATGAAAAACTAATTAATTTCTGCAAATGATTTATAATTTAATTATTAGAGTAAGGTCAAAAATATTTAGACGGGCCTAATTTATGTGAAAAAAGCTTTTTTGATTTCAACAATTTTGGCCCGCTCTTACACGACCTTTTTTATTCAGCGACACTTTTTGACCATATAATTTTGTCGCAAACTGTACAAAAACTGCGGAACTCTTTCTAGATTATTAGTTCCAAATTGTTTTTTTCGTTAAATTAATTTTCTATGGCACCGCCCGCCGAAAAACAGAAAAAACTTTCCTCCGTCTACCGTCGCCAATCGCAGAAGAGTGAATTTATGACATCATTTGGAAGACGGCGAAATATTCGAGTGGCCAAGAAAAAGAAGCGACTTTTATTAAGGAAAAAGTTGTGCCAAATTTTAGAGTGAAGCGGGACCGGGCCGGGAATTCCCGGTCATCCGAGGTCCCGGTCCCGGATTTTGAAAATTTATTTCCCGGTCCCGGTAGGGCAACCGGGAACCGGGAAAAACAAGCACTGGTAAGAAAGGGGGTCTGAGTGAAAAATTAGTGATGAAAATTGGAGTCAAAGAAAAAAAATTTAAAAAATGATTAAAATATTCTTTAACAGTGTCGCACGCAATTGTGCAAATGGCCTAGTGGCTAGTCCCCTTGACTTTTGTCTACTTCTTTCCCCTGGTTCAATCCCTCTACAGGAATTAACATATTTTTATTTTTTTGGAAAAATCTGAATTTCTAATAATATTCGATCATTTAGTCCAAAATGATTAATTGTTTGAAATAATTGAACAAAATTATTTGAAAATTTTCATTAATTTAATTATACTTTAACTTTTGGATTTTATTAAATAAAAAATAAAATAAAAAATAATTTTATATTATTTTCACTTGAAATAAATTAAAATATGAATTTTTTTTTTTTAATTTTTTGAATTTTGAAAATTTCCCGGTTGGTCCCGGTTCCCGGTCCCGAAAAAAATCGAGGTCCCGGTCCCGGTCCCGGCTTCTCAGGTCCCGGCAAGTCCCGGTCCCTGTTTTGCCCAAAATTCCCGGTCCCGCTTCACTCTACCAAATTTTATGCATTCCATTTAATTATTCTCCCGTTCATTCATTGTCAGTTGGGTTTGCAACGACGTTTGGCTGCACATTCTCCCATTTCTTGACCATGCCCAACTTGGTCTCAAATTGGCATTGCTTTCGTGCCGTTTCGATGCGCTGGTGGACAAACATTTCAACGGCACACCAACATTGACAACTCGAAGAAGCACAAGAATTCAGAAGGACCTTTTCGGGGAACAACAATCTGCTGAACTGTCTGTAATTATGGAGGACTTCAAAACCATGGCATTTCCTTTGCCGGAGCGTCCGCTGTCCAACAAAATTCGATTTAGGGACCTTCAAATTGCGTAATTCAAGAGCTTTTATAAATTGAAATAGATGGAATTATTATTTTTGAGGTACATTGATCACTCTGTGATCAATTTTCTTCGCTCCAATCAGCAAATTTTTGACGGAGGCACCAATTTGAATTTTTTGGTGTATTCGTCCGACGACAATGCCATGCCAATTTGGGCTGTTTTGGTCCGCGAAATTATGCCAATTTTTGCGGCAAACATTCATCATTTGGCCTTTTCCGATGGTGCTCATTTCATCGACTTTCTCCACTTCTCTTCGCCGACAATTCTGTCCGATTTAAAACTGCTTAATTCGATCAATTCCGGTCACCTGCTCCCCTGCTTGATTGGTGACGATTTTTCGGGTCAAAAAGCGAATGCTGTAAAAGCGCTGATCAAATGGCTTCACACGCCGACCACCGATGGTCAGCCGAAGCGATTATGCTGCACAGATTACAATGGGCAAATAAAGCTTGAATGGATCAAACAATTCAAAAAGGTAGCCCTATTTTCAATTGGTCATTTTCACTATTAGTCAATAAATACCAATAAAATTTCAAAAAAAATTTCCGATCAACGCCTGTTGATATTAACGGGCACCTCCGTTTCTCAATTAAGAAAAGACTTATTTTTGGGGTTAATTAAGGTCTTAAAATTTTTTTTTTACCATTTGGCCCCCCCAATTTCGATTAGGCATTTCTCCGCGCCAGCACCACTCGTGCCAACTACGAAATTCATCTTCATTTTATGCGGAGTCCTTCTCCAACGGAATCATTTGAGATGGTGAACGAAAGAACCCAAGAAAAGCTGACACTGAACAAAGAAGCACCCGCTTTTGCATCGGATATTCATTGGCTGCTGAAACGATGCCCAAAAATTGGGGGGACGACAGACCGGCAAAAAGGCAAAAAAGCGGACGCTTTGAGCAGTGTCCGCTTACGGCTTTATGACGATTGCATTGGGTGAGCTACCAGCAATTATCCCCTTTTGTCAAAAGTTTAATTCATCGAACAATTTTCCCTTAATTTAGGCAATTATCTCCGCCTGCGGCGGGTCAAAACAAAGAAAAGGTCGGCTGCGAGTCCGAGGCCGAATTGCCATCAGCAGCAGAAATGAATTTCTTGAATGTTTGATCAGTGGAAATTGATTTGGGCTATTTTCTTTTTTTAATTTTCAATTATTTTTATAATGAATGGGATGTGAGTTCAAAACAGCGAACAGTAAAGTAATTAATGAACTGAGAAAAACTAATGTAGCTGGAAAAATTATGAAATCTTCAATTACTGCTTTTGTTTTTTTTAAAAAAACTTACATACCTGTAAAAACCTGTAAAGTGCATATTAATTTCTTATTTGAGCTTTAAGTTTTTTTCGAAATTACGAAAAAGACTCCAACCCTAAAAATATTAAATTTTTCTTAAAATGATGATTTTTTGTTAATTAAAATCAAAAAAACAGTTAATGCAATTTAAGCGAGATAATTCATTCGGTTTCAATCCATTGCAATTTTAGTAGAAGAGATGGGAAGGATCGAATTTGAAGTTGGGGCCAAAGTTTGCCTCCACCAAATCGCCAGCACAGAACAGAGAAACGCATGGGAACAGAATAACGCCGGAGGCAGGGTAACGGAAGTGAATGCCCAAGGCGGAGGAGCCTGGAAAACCAATTAAATTTAACTAAATTAATTAAAATGTATTTTAATAGATTTAATTTGACGCACTCAGTCGTCGGCCATTCTTTGTGAAAATCATTTCGTGACCATTTAAGTCAACGCCACAGCCGACGACGTCACCGCGCCCGAATTTCGTCTTTTCTCGCCTCAATTCGCCTCCAATCCACAAAAAGCCGTCGCCTTCGTAGGCATAAGTGAACGGACGCTGAACAACTGCGCCAAAGGGCGCCTTTTTCTCGGCAAAACCGATGATGGGGGCATGGCGAAAAAAGGCAAATAAACGATTAGCAAAATGAAAAGCCAATTAAAAACAATTAGGTAAACATGATCGGATAAAATAAGCCAGTTTTTTTTTTGCGGTTTTTTAGGAAAAAACAGTCAATCAATTAGCAGCGGAGGTAGATAAATTCTGTAAAAAAGCAATTATAATTTTTCCGATGCTAATTTTTTTTTTTGAAAATTGCACTGTTAAAAATCTGTTAATTTGGCTCAATCCGAGCCAAACTGAAAAAAAGATTGTAAAAAAAACATCGGTTTCTCTAAATTTCTGTTTCTAAATGTTTTTTCCTCATTAAGAAACACTCGCATAAAAAGGCCAATCCTTCAGCCGATCAGTGACTGATAGAACAAATTATGCTTACTCTGTCGTCATATTTAGCACTTTGATTTCGAAGTAAAAAGCATAATGATGGTTTTTCAGAATCCAATTTTTCGCGAAAACAGTGCGCCAACCTTTTGATGGGAAGAATAAATGTGACCGATTATGCCGCAAAAAGTCTCATTTCTCCGAAATTAAAAAAAATAACGCTTTGCCATGCATTGGTCCCCCGGTGCTTTCCCAGTAATCTTCGTTATGGGATGCCTCTGATTTTTTTAAAGATTTTTAGATTTATTTAATGCGAAAACACAAATGCGACATTATTTATTGATCGATCAAATTTCTGGGTTATAAAAGACAAAATATTAAACTTTCATTAGGTGATCAAAAATCATTTTTTCCTTTGCAAAAAATATTTTAAACAATTCTTTTTAGTGGGTGTCCCATAAAGGAAAAGTACCGTTTCCCCCAGCAAAGCCGGGAATGGGAGTTTCGGCGGGTCCCGGTCCTGTCCGGGCTTAATCGGACATATTTGGAGCCTATTAACGCAGTTATTTTTATAGCGCGGCTCTTTTAGCATATAAAAATTCCCTACCCTATAATTAGGCATCTTCATATTAATTAATGATTTATTTACCTTCCCGCTGTTTACAATAGGTAACCAAACATTTAAGGCCAAAGATTGTGAGACCGCCAGTGACAAGCTTTTTTATCCAAGCAATTTGGTGCCTATTTTGGACACATGTAATAATTATTAAAATGTATTATTAATTAATTAATTATATAATATTTTATGGTTTTACTTCTTCTTCCAAGCAAGCAATCGAATCTTCGACTGATTGGCCATCCTCCGAAAGATCTGAAGAATTAATTAAAGACAATTAATCGAATCAGAAAAATATTAAAATCCTTATCAAAAAAGTAAAAGCCTTAAGAAATTAATTAATAATTTCAAATTAATTTCATATTCACCTCTTTTTTTGCCCTTTTGCAGCTCCTTTTGCTGCTTCTCTAAGGCAATGATTTTCATTTCCATCACAGTGACCAAATCCGAATGTTTGTCCACTTTATTTTCCAACTTAATATTTTAAATTTTTTTTCAAATTTTGGTTTTAAAGCAATATTTGCCAATAGAAAAAATTCGGGAAAACGATGTCCGAGAGTTTTCGAGGTCGCTAATCACACGAATTTAACAGCCATTTGACCAAGTCTGAAGAGCTCTAATTAGCGACCTAAAAATCCCCGGAATCCTTTTTAAAATTTTTCTATAGCGAAAATTTCACAAAATTGTTGAAATGATTGACTACCACTGCAAATTTTGCAGTAGCATCAAATTCAATGTTTTTTACCGTTTCTGAGACTTTCATCAATTGTTTATGTTCCATTTGACAAACCTTTCGTTGTTCTGAAAATAATTAGAATTGATTAATTTCCTAATTAACATTTTTCAAAATCTATGGAAAATTTCGCGTCAAAACAATTAAAAATTGGATAAATTCTGAAACCCTTTAAATCAGAATCAGGCAAAATCTTCATGATTTTTTTTTTGTATATTTTTTTTGCTCTTCAATTTCCCTTAATGATTGATTACAATTTGAAATTACCCTTAATTTCCTTCTCCAATTCTCCGATTCTTCGCAGCATTGCTTTTTGGTTGTTTTGCATCTCCTTGAAAAGGATGTCCTGAACTTTTTTTTGATTAGACAAGATGCCAAAAAGTCAATTTTTAAATTTTCTTACGGTTTCCTGCTGTTGCTTTTTCGGGCACTGTGCAATTGCTTCACATAATTTCATTTCAATTTCGGCGATCTTCTCACGAAAGTGCTAAAATTGGACAACTAAGCAAACGAACAAAACTGCTTATAAAAATCAAAGGCTCTGTTCCGGCTTACGCATCCAATCAGTGAACATCCTCAATTTCTTAGGCCATAACTTTTTCCTTACTTGTTCAATCTATGCATTCTTGGTGTCAATCGTAAGCTTAAAGTTTACATAAGTTTTCGTATAGCAAAGTTCTGGGGATAAAGGCAAAAGACAAAAAAGCAAAATTTTCTCTTTTTTTGTATTTGTAAATTCCCTAAACTCTAAGCTTTCGTGACCAAGAATGCATGAATTGACCAAGTAAGAAAGAAGTTATGACCTAGGAAACTGAAGATGGTCACTGATTGGACGCGTAAACTGGAACAGAGCCTATATTTGCATATGTCCACGACGGAATCCGTCAGTTGGGCCCTCACGATTGGGCCCCACCATGTTTTTTGGCTATAACTTTTTTCTTTGTCATCCAAATCCAACAATCTGGTATCATTCGAAAGCTCTTCATATGCTCTATAGCCTTAATGTTATAACTTTTTTAGCAATTAAAAGTTATAGCCAAAAACATGCTGGAACCCAACCGTGGGAGCCCAACTGACAAGTAAGCGGATTTACCTTTCATAGATTATTGTTTCTTTTTTTAAACAAATAAATAAATTTCGTTCACCACACAGCTTTCCCACCTCAAATTGGTGACCGCCGTCCCTTTTTGGTCCACCATTTTCCTCGTTTTGTCCAATGTCCTCACTACTGTTCGTGTCGCTCAGCTCTGTGAACAGAATACATATTTACTGTAATAGTGAATTATGGTAATGCGTACTGTAGTCGGAGTGTGGCCTTATTTATGTTCAAGAAAAGTGAAAAAGTTTCAAAATGACTAATTCTCAACACTTTCTCACACTTTTTGAATTTTTTAGTCGAATTCATATGGGAGGGAGTGGGACAGAAGACACCACAAGGACATACGGTAGTGACGTACAGTAATGTCAAATTCATACCGTTTTCGTTTTGCTCAAAAGCTTCGGAGCTCGCGCTGGATGATATGGTCATTCTGTTCATTGGTTTTGGTTTCCGTTCAGCAACGAATTTTCAAAATTTTAATATGCTAAAATTTACAAATTTTCCAAAAATAAAAAAATATTATTCTTCAGATGATTTCCTTCACTATTAATGAGTTAATGACCGATTTAAAACAAATAGTTTTATGTAAATGAAAGTGAATGAATGAATGACCATCATTTTCTGCCGTTGATGGCACACAAATCAATGGGAGAAAGAATTTTTAGGCAAATTGGTGACCTAACATTGGCAGAGAACTGACAAAGTAATAAAAAATTTGAATTTATTTCTGAGAAAGTGCACCTCAAAAATAATCAAAAAGGACTTTACTCAAAAAAACCAGAAAACTTTTCTACATTAGTACATGAAATTATTAGATCAAAACCCTAATTAAAAAAATACTTATAAATATCTGATTTATTTTTAAGATAGATATTTATAGTATCGTTTTTCCTTGTATGTATTTTAAAACAATTTTTTTTTAATACTAAACATGGAGATTTACAATTTATCGATAATAAAAATTTTTATTTTACGCACCCAACAAAAAAAGGACTTTGATATTTCGATATGTTGAAGATAATTTAACTTGAAATGCTTGTTTAGCAATGTTTTTTTAAAATTATTATATAAATAATATTGAATTTACGGAAGGCACTTTATAATTTAATGATTTAATAAAAATTTATTTGTAAAAATTAGAGCCCGGCGGGATCGGGACTCCCGCGGAATTTTACGGGAGTACCGCTCCCGATTTTTCAGTGAACGGGATTTTTTACGGGATCGGAATTTTTACGGGATTCCCGTTCGGGACTCCCGTCCCGGAAAATTTTGAACTCCCGATCCCGCTCCCGGAAATTTTACCCAAAAAACGGAGTAAAAATGCACTGGTAAGAATTGAGTTTTTTTTTTGGTAAAATTAATAATTTTTGATTGAAAATATGTTAAACATATAGCCAAAAATTCAAAAAATTTTGCCTAACGGCACAGCCGGACCCTTAAAATCCTGAATTTTCTTAAAAAATGGTTTAAATTTGCAAAAATTGGTCATTTTTGGACATAATTTGACAAAATATTGTATAAAATATCAATTTTTTCCCGGCGGTGCCTACCGGCACCGCCGGCCTGCTTCTTCCATCACCAAAAAGTTTTTTCTCAAAAATACACCGCAAAAAAGTTGTTAATAATAATGGGAGTCGAAAATATAAAGTTTTAATACATTTTTTGTTCGAAATGTTTTTTTTTAATTTCAAATTTCTGCTTACTAAATTTTCTGTCTATTTTTTCTTTAATAAAAGGATTGTCCTTCAAATTGCATTAAAAATATTTTTGTTACTTTTTAACTCCCGTCCCGGAAATTTTGTTACCGGGCTCTAGTAAAAATAATGAAAAATCAAATGCTTGAAAAAAGATTAAAAAGAATATTTAATTAAATAATTACCAAATTGATTCCGTTTAATTATATCACAAAATAAATTAGGTAAGTGAAATTTCCGCTAACCTATACATAAATTCTTAGTTTTTGCCGAGAATAAGATTATTTGAGCGACTTTTTTTACATTTTAAAAAGAGAAACTTCAAAGTTGACCTTTGAAACAACTATAACAAATGTTTTAATAAGATTCTATTAAAAACATAAGAGAAAAACAAACAAAAAGAAGCAAAGTTTAATTTAAAAAAATAGAATTAGCATGAACAAAAGAATGTTGAAATAAGAAAATGAAGAATAAAAAAAAGAAAATGAAAAGCAAAGTTAATAAAAATTTCCCCCCTACTAATTAAGCGACTAATTTTTGAACATTCTTTGAATCATTAGTTATGTAGCAATAGTTTTCAATTTATGAGTTTGTAAACAATTCTAAAAATTTTTCAAGGCTAGCGGAATTTAAGAAAAGCGCCAGCACTGACAAAAAAAGTCCGATGCGCACGATGGCTTAAATTAACATACATTTCATTGAAAAAAGAATTAAATGAATTCCACAATTTTCCTTGCCAAAATGACTTCAACTGCCACTGTCAAACTGTCCTTCTTTCTGTTGTAAAATTCGTTAAAATAAACATTTGGATTCGTATAACCCTTAAAAATACGAATTAATAAGAAAACATGAAGTCCAAGAAAGTCATAAAAGATCGCTCAAAAGGTAACCTCAAATTAAATTATTTTACAAATTCAACAATTGAGTTATATTTTGGAATAGATTTCTCCAGTCCCAAAGTTCGAATTAAAATAGAACGTATTTGGAATAATTTTTAACAATCGCATAAATACAAAAATCGGCACATTTCGGCATTATCCACTCCAAAAATAGTAAATGAGTGTCCGACATGTGCCAACAATAGTCGAGGAATTTTATAATGAAATTTGGAAATTTCGTGACTCCCGACTGGAGGAATTTCCCAGGTTTCTTATGCCTCTGGTCTTCTTTCCCGGGTTCATTTCCCGTCCCGAATCCCAGAATAAATACATCCTAAATCCTTACTCACCCCAAAAGGGAAAGCGAACAATTCCCAGCTGTTTGTTTTGCTGTTAAGCTGTTTCTCGTTAAGTTTTCTCTTCAAATCCTTCGTGCCGCTCTCTTGCGAAACAATTCGAATGTTTGCTGAGAATTTGCAGCTCCAATTTTCATCTGCATGAAAAAAGCTGTATATATTTAAATATCAAAAAAACGTTAAATGAAATTTTTCTTTTTCATATTTTTTATTCCAGCTTTTTAGAAAAAAGCCTAAGTAAAGATTTTTTTATCATTTATTTCATGGCTTTCATCTTTAAAATTATATTAATTTTTTGCTCACCTTCCATTGGAGCGACGCACCTAAGGTAAAGGCACAAATATTTATGGACGACGTATCCTCCATCCTTTATTTTTGCCAAAATTTTCCACGGCAATCCCCCAATGAGCACAGTTTCGCTGCTCCTTTCACTTTTATAAATTTCTTGCTCAAATTCCGAAAATTCGCCAATTTCCAACACAATTTTCCCGGTGGAATTGTTTGGGTCCGAAATGAATTTGTCCATTTTTGGTTCCTCCACAAAAACTTCAATTGCCAATGTCACTTTGTCCTCCTCTTCTTCGTAAAATCCTCTGTTCGGGTTCATTAATCTCTTAATTTTGTCATTTGAACGTATAACTTAACAGATTTAAATGGAAAACCACCGAAAAAGTGATGAATTTGTCAAATCCCCTCTCTGTAATTTTACTGTTAAAAATACGGTCATTGAATTTCCCAATTAAATCCTCCGTTCCTGTTCTTTTGAGAAACGAGTCGAAATGTTGCGGAGCATTGGAGGCTCCAATTCACATCTTAATGCAAATTAATTCTTTTTTATAAAATATTTTTATTTCACTTTTTGTTGGGGCGACGCATTTGAGGTAAAAGCCCATGCATTTTTTGGATTTATTCTCTTTTATTTTTGCATTTATTTTCCATGGAAATCCTCCAATGGAAACTTCATTTTTGCTGCTCCGTTCACTCCCACAAATCTCTCGCGCAAATTCCGACAATTTGTAAATTTCCATCACAATTGTTCCGTTGGAAATGTTTGGGTTCGTATCAAATTTCTCCACTTCAGTGATGTCAATGGCCAATGTGACTTTGTCCTCATTGTGAAGTCCTTTGCTCGGATCCATCAATCGCTGAATTTAATTTATTAAAATAAAGATTATCCCGTACCAATGATATGATCAGATCGAAGATACCGATTTTCTAGTCTTAAAATTAGAGGACCGGTACGATCGATCTTGTTTATTCGGCTTTTTATCGCAAAAACCGATAGAATCCCTTCTCCGATAACTATTTAAATAGGTTTCCGCCGGGGGCTCCAATCTCAAAAGGGGCTTCTATTGAGGAAAGACGATATCAAGAAAACAAATAAAAGGTCCAAAGTTAACTGAATAACGAAATTCCATTGGTCGACGACACTCACCTCCAAGGAAAATAAAATGGGGAAAGCCAAGAGACTTGATTTATTGTTAAAAATGTGGTCAATGAACTTCCAAGTGTAATCCTTCGCCCCATTCTTTTGAGAGACAATTCGAAAGGTTGCCGAACATTTGCAACTCCAATTCGGGTCTTAATTTTAATTAGATTTAATTACATATAATGAGCATTTTTTTACCTTCTTCTGAAGCGGTGTGGCAAAGGAAAAAGGCAAAGTCATTTTCATTTTTTATTTGTGCCAATATTTTCCACGGCATTCCCTTTATGTGCATCGTTTCGCTGCTCCGTTCACTCCCCAAATTCTCTCGAGCAAATTCAGAAAATTTCTCAATGTCCAGCAAAAGAGTGCCTTCATTCCGATCACAAATGCGTTCTTGGCCTGAGAATTTCAGCGGAAATGCCCCGGGCGAATTCGGCGGATGGCAATGGAATTGGTAAATGCCGAGCATTTCTTCCATTGTCAGAAGGTCGGAAGGAACTGTGAGCAATAACATTTTGATTATTTCGGAATAGACGAATTGAAAATCATATTTTAAATTTTTAAAAATGGGTGCCGCGCCTATCCGTTGTGCCAATCATGGGATAAAAACGGGCCAAATTTAATATTTAACAGAAAATCGAATCCCTCACATACCCTAATGAAATTTTTGTTGAGTAAAAATAATGTAAAAAATAATAATTAATACTTTTGAGAAAATCCTCTTTTGTCATCAGTGGGAAACGAATTTTGAAAAGTGCCGGGCCAAGCACAGTACGACAATTTTCACCGGTGCATTCGATGGCATTTTCACGGCACTTTTCGTCGGCCCAACGGAATGCCTAAATTTTATAAAATAAAATTTAACCATAAAAATATATTTACAGCTTCCCAAATGTCGAGTTCGCTGGTGTTTATCAGTTTGTCCAAAATTTCACACAGCAAATTTTGATCAACTTGGAAGAATTGCTCAGATTCAAACAAAGCCTTCCCGTTCTTCTCAATATAAGCCATGCAATTTTTGGTTAAGTCCTAAAACTTATTAAGATTTGGCCAAAAAGTCATTAAAAAGCACTACCACTCTTTTTAAATGTACAAACGAATTAACAAAATATTATTTTTCATTTAACCGAATTATAATTATTTTTTATTTATAAAAACCAAAAAAACGAAATAAACCAAAGAAAAATCAGTAAAGAAGAAACAACCATAAGTTTATACATTCAATTTTTTCCCTTTTTAATATAAATTTCTTGGAAGATTTCACAATTCGGGGAGAGAATTTCCCCGTTTTCCCGCCCCCGGTTTCGGGACCAATTAAAAAAAGAAAAAACGAGCGGATTTTTGCATAAATAACGATAAACGAAAGCCTCTTTCCCACCTCCAAGTCAAAAAGACGAGCTTGGGCATATAACAGGAAAACAGTGTGGTGATTTGGCATTGGAATTTTCTTCCGACTGTGATCGATCAGAGAAGCGATGTTGTACTTTTTAGCTAAACCATTAAAATTATTGGAAAGAATTTTAATTATTTCGAAAAAACAAAATTTAAACAAATTAATTTTCTTACCCGCATAAAACACGTCCATGGCATTGTCTCCGTCCAATTCACTCAAATCTTCCGCGTAGATGAAGCTCAACATCACTTTGAAAGCATTGGCACTTATGTCAGGGATCTCTATCGGAACTTTATAGGGGGGGGGGGGGGTATTATTGTATTTAGGAATACGGTAGGTTGAAATAAATTCAAGCAGATTGGCCTTAACTGCGTTTTACCATTTTCCGTTCTTTCGCTTTTTGAATCAAAATCAATCATTGCCTTAAATACGTCGTAAGATCCAATAATGACTTTGTGAGCACGGAAAAGCTTAAAAATTCAGAAATAAATTCATAAATTTAAAATATTCCTTTTGAAAACTCGCCTCCTTTCCCTCTCCTTCCCCCACCAAAAATTGCAAATCCGCTTTATCACCCGTACTCAACAAATGCTTCATCCGCTCTTTCAAATTGCCAGATTTTGACGACAAAGAAGACATTTGACAGATTTCGCCTTTACAATAAATTTAAACTGCATTTATTTGCTAAATTTATTTAATATAAAAAGCATGGGAAACATATTTTAAAAGAAAAATAAATTTATCATTTTGCATCAGAATCTAATCAAATATCTAATTTATTTAAAAAATAAATATCGGAATCTCAATTCAAACTAAAAAGAATCCACGAAATCATATTTAAAAGCACTGGCAGGCAAATTAGGGTGAACAAAGGAGGATTGTTGAAATCCAGAGGAGGATAAAAGTGAATGAGACGAAATTTAATAACGGGGCGGAAACAACGGTTGGGAAAAGAAATGGCGACGAAAATAGGAGAAAATGATAAAATGCGACGAAGTGAGAGGAAAATTGGTGAAAGTGAGAAGCACAAATTGTCCATCGCTAATTAATCATTCGCCCGAGGGGCTAAAATGGACAAAAAATTTAGCAGGGAAAAGAATTAACTTTTGCTCTCTGCATTTTTCTCAAATTTTTACTGTTTGCAAATTGATTTTGTTTTAAAAAAATAATGAATTTTAATCTGGTGAATGGTATTTAATTTTTATTTATTACCAATAAAGAAAAAGTCGACAAAAGGGAGACTTCACTTATTTTGTGGACATTATATAAATTAATTGTCCAAAATAATCTGAAAAAATAAATAAATAAAAGAGAGATCGCACAAATACAAATAAAGTGAATGCAGCTCAAATTATCGAATCGTTTATGCAACTATTTATTAAAGATTTATATATTTTTCAGTCATTTGGCTTTATAATTAATTAATTACCCTAGTGAATTTTGAGTTTTGTTTTAAATTGATTTAATGAATTTATTTTTTATAATTTCTTTATCTTTTGATTCCACAGTTTAGCTGCCCTTCCCGCAAAGGGAATATACTTTTTGCATAATTTATTTTTGTATCAAATGAGGGGGAGCTGCGCGATTTGTACCTCTATTCCGTGTTTTTAAAATAAATATTAGCCGCAAATTAATTGTTGGAAAGTTTGAGAATGAATTTTTTTCTTTTAAATCGGTCCTTGAATTGTATTTATGTGAAAATCGCAGTGGGACATTTGCGGAGAAAAAAATTCTTAAACTAAAAAAAAATTTCTGAAAACATGGAATGAAGACTGAAAAACTAAGTAAAAATTATTTTTTTTCGGGCTTTTAGAGACCTCAATATCTTATTTTTACACTTCTAAGAATTCGTTTCACTGGTCAAAGTGAGATGCTGTTGATCTCTTAATAAAGTGATTAAAGTTAAGTTTGTCCCCGACACGATTCGGAGAATTTCGAATGACTTCTGCTGTTGCACTCCAAGTCAGGTGAGAGTTAGAAAAAAAACCTATAATTTTTTCGACTTCCTGATAAAGATTTTGCCCTTGAAATTTTTAAATTTCTCCAGCCATACCGACAAATCTTGTCGGGCATTTGCTACTCGATCCCCTGCTTTTGTTTAACAGAGGGTCGGGTAAGAAGCCTAGATAACTAACTCTTGCTTTAGTATTCAGCAGGCATAGCATTCCGAGGCCCCACAAATTTTGGTAAGGAAAAAATTCATTTGACAAAGTAGGATTGTTGAAGTCACAGGACAAAAGTGAATGAAACGAAATTTAAGGGGGAGGGGCAAAAGGCAAATCGGCGGTTAGGGAAAGAAATGGCCACGAAAAAAGGGAAAAGTGAGACAAATTACACATAAACAAAATGGGACGAAGTGAATAGAAAATGGATGAAAGTGAGAAGCACAAATTGTCCATCGCTAATTAATCACTTGCCCGAGGCGTAAAAATGGACAAATAATTTGGCAGAGAAAAGAATTAACTTTTGGCCAAAAAGCACACATCCGCTTTCTCATCCGTGCTCAATGCTGCTCGATTTGTGGAGCCTTTTATTTATGCAAAAGTTAGGGTTTTTACTTTAATTTATGTCCTTTTAATTTTATTTGAAAAAATTCCTCGCGAAATTCGTTTATCTAACAATTAATCATTTCATTTGATGTCAAAAATCAGCATTTTGGAAAATTTTATTCAAAATAAATAAAAAAATAAAATTTTGTTGCGATTTTTCCAAAAATCTTTTGGGAACAGGGGCCGACGGTGCCGGTAGACGCCGCCGGGAAAATTTTTCAAAATTTGAGTGCAATTTGTTTACAGGTTTTTTTCTCTGAAAATTGAATAATTGAGTTTGGTATTTTGAAAAAAGCCTGAGATGGATCTGATCAAGTTTTGATCTGGAATTGTATTTTCTGGACAAAAACAGAAAAAATATTTCGATAAATTCAAACCAAAATTCTGAAATATATTTTTGTGCCTTATCTGGACTTGAACCTGGAGTTTTTTATTTTTTATTTAGAACTTTATTTCTATACGAAAATCAGGATCAGGAAAAGTCCCGGTTCCAAAAAATAGCTTTGACCTCTGCCAAAGTGACTTTGTCCCCATTTTGGTCATAAAATCCTTTGATTGGGTCCATTAATTCCTTAAATGGGTTCTAATTATGTTTTAACAATTAACAGGCAATCGAATTTCCACTCACTGCAAAAGTAATGAAATTTTCGAACCCAAGCAAGCGGCTCGAGATTTAAAGCAGCCTTCGAATTCTTTGCTAAAATCCTCCGTATCCTTCTTTTGAGAGACAATTCGAAGGTTTACTGGGCAATTGCAGCTTCTATTTTCATCTTAATGTCAATTCAATTTTATAAATTTGATAAAATAAGTGGACAGATTTATTGCTTTTTAATAAATAAGGAATTACAAATAATTTTAGTGATTAATTTTAAAAACACGTCCAAAAATTCAAATTAACCTTTTTAATTTGTTTATTCATTAAATGCAAAAATTGACTAAAAAACCAATTATTTTCATGAATGTAAACTAAGAATTGAAATCTTCTCCATTTGGCAGGGTAAAGAAAACGAAACCTTAGGATGCATATTTTTTGCGGCGCTGAATTAGATGAACCAAAAAATATTTGAACTATTTTTTTGATTAAAAAAACATTTGTTTAATCAATCTTTCAGTCCTATTCTTCAAAGCCTTTCATCCCTAGGCGGTACTGCAATAGAGCCGCGGGATCGGGACTCCCGCGGGAATTTTACGGGGTTGTTAACGGGATTTTATCGGGAGCGGGATTTTTACGGGATTCTCGTTCAGGACTCCCTTCCCGGAAAAATATTGAACGCCCGATCCCGCTCCGGGAAATTTTTTTTACGGGGCTCTATTAATTATATCACCATCTTTTTGTTTTCCTTATTGTCAAAATCGTTAACTAATCTACGGATCGCTTCATCATTTCGCAGATATTTTTTAAGCGAGGCCTTTCAGCAATGCCACGAGTTGGGTCAATTCCATAAGGCCTCAGGCAGTTTTCTTGGTGCTCTTCCTCTTTTCCGCAAGTGTCAGCGCCGCAAATGTCGCATCACCCTCTTTGTCATAAAATCCTTTGTTTTGGTCCATTAATTTCTTAATTTTTAAGGTTAACTTAAATTATAAATTGGTCATTTTGGTGTAGAATATTATTAGCGATGCGAAGCAATTGGGCTGTAATTTTCAGTTTTTGCTAATTTGCATGTAAAAGCATTTCCACCAAAAAATAAAGCAGGTAAATCAGTAATTAATTTATAATTTTTCTAACTTTGTGCAGAAATTGTTCAACAATTTAAACTAATTTCATCCTTTACGTTCCAAAAAATAACCATTTTAAAAATTTTATTTACGTATTGAATTTTTGTAATTATTTCTTCACATTTCGGTATTTTTTTATATTCCTTGAGAACTTCAAATGCCAATAATCTTTTGTAGGGTTGCAACCCCGACGTCGGGGTTGGAAAATTCGGGGTCGGGGTTTTTCACTTTTTGCCTTATGCCATATAGTCAAAAAACTATATTATTTTTGCTTAAAAATATTTATTATTCATTAATAATTTATGTGTTTTTTATTTCATAATTATTTTTGTATAGAATTAATTAAAAACGAATAAGGCATTTTTAAAAATGGTCATTTTTGGTGAAAATCTGTTAACAAATTGCACTCTAATACAAGAAAGGTCAATGTTTATTGGATGTTTTTATTTAAAAATCCTTCCAGAAAAAAATAAATTAAGAAGAAAACGAGAACCGGTATCGAACTCATGAAAAAATTTCTTAGTGTTAAAGCAATAACCAATACTCCACAAAAGTCACTGTTGGACAAAAAACAAATTAATTTATTTAATAAAATTTGTCAAGATGATATAAAAAATTCTAAATTTGTAATTCTTTGATCTTTTTTTCCACAAAAATGCTATTCTTAGGGGTCTATATTTAACCCCGACCCCGAGTCGGGGTTAAGGGTCGGGGCTGAAAGCTTCGGGGTCGAGGTTAACGCAGAACAACACAAAATGATAAGAGACATTCAATCGGAAAAGTGCAAATTTTTTATCATTTGTCCTCAGTTTTTGCTTATTTCACAATGACATCAATGGCCAACGTCACTTTGTCTTCGCTTTGGTAGCCTTTGTTCGGGTCCATCAATTCCTTAATTATGATTTTTTAAATTTAATTTTGTATTATTTAATTGAATTGGTACTCACCGCAAATGAAATGACATTAGAAAATCCCCAATTGTTCGTTTTGCAGTCAAAAGTTCTTTCTTCGGTCAATTCCTTCTTGATATCAGTCACTCCGCTCTTTTGCGAAACAATTCGAAGGGTTGCCGAACATTTGCAATTCCAATTTTCATCTTAATTCGGGTCTTTTAATATAATTAAATATATCTAAAATTCAAATTCAACTTTTGTTCCAACCTTCTCTTGGGGCAGTACACAAAAGGTAAAATCCCAAATATTTTTCTGTGCCGTCATTTTCCTTTTCTATTTCAGCTAAAATTTTCCACGGCATTCCCTTTATGTGCACTTCTACATCACTTTTTCTGCTACTTTCCACTTCCTCTTGCACAAATTTTGATAAATTTTCAATTTCCATCGTAATTGTCCCTCTGTTGCCCTTGGCAATGTTCCAATCGCAAATCCGCGCTTTGTACGGAAATTTCATTGGGTACTGTCCGGGCACTCCATGGAAATTTGAATGGCATTGGAACTGATAAATGCCAAGCACTTCTTCCATTGTCAATATATCGGAAGTAACTGTGAAAACAGATGAACAAGAATGGTTTAATTTATAATAGAGCACGGTAAAAAATAATTAACGGGAGCGGGAGTTCGAGATCTTCCGGGAACGGGAATCCCGTAAAACTCGCGCTCCCGTAAAAATCCCGCCCATTTTTAACGGGAGCGAGAGTAATTCGAAAATTTAATTAAAAATTCACAAAAATATTTTAAATGCACAAATTTGAAGGACACTCCTTTTATTAAAGAAAAAATATACAGAAAAATTTACTCCCATGGGACTCCCGCTCCCGCCGGGCTCTAGTTTATAATTAGAAGTTTATTTTATTTATTTATTTCTCCTTTTATTTTGGCATAAAAATGGCTAAAATAAATAATAAAATTAATCTAAAAATCAACGGCATATAAATTAGATCCTACCAATTTCCTTCCCAAATGTCTCTATTGCGATGAGTGGGAAACGAATTTTGAACAGTGCCCGGCCAAGCGCAGAACGACGATTTTCAGCTGAACATTCAATTGCATTTTCACGGCATTTTTCGTCGGCCCAACGGAGTGCCTTAATTAAATCAAACAAATTCATTTATATATTAATTAAAATTACTGCTTTCCAAATTTCTAGTTCTTCACTGATAAACAATTGGTCTCTGTCGAGAATTTCACAAAGTACGTTTTGATCAATCTGCAAAAATTCGTCCGATCCGAACAATTGGCACGCATTTTGACAAATATAGCGCAAACATTGGCGAGCAAAATCCTTAAAGCTGAGTTCATATTCATATACCTTTATAAGTAGGGCTCCCAGATCTGATGTGAAGCTTTAGCCTCATTTTGTAGTTTTTTGATAGGTCAATGATTTTGGAAAAATGCGCCGCAAAAAATGTCAAAATCTGATTTTTCAATTCCGATTTACATTGAAATATAGAATTTGCTAATTTACTCTCCAAGGTGAAAAATAAAAAATTTGATGCCATATTAAATGATAAAATTGTTTCACAAGCGATTTAAAGCAAATTTTGCAAAATGTTCTGATTTTCGACCCCGAAATCTGATTTTTTGGGCCAATTGTTCTGATTTTGAAAATTTTCAGATCACATCCCTGGTATAAATGAATGCATTTATTTGTTAGCCAAAAATTAAAAATAATTTCCCACCTCCAATTCAAAAAGACGAGCTTGCGCATAAGCCAAGAACACATTGGGCAGACTTTGAACGGAAATTTGCAAACATTGATCAATCAGCCCAGAAATGTTGTACTTTTTGGCTTAAAAAAATTAATTAAAAATATGGAATTAATTAATTACAATAAATAAATTTTCTGACCTGCGTAAAGCACTGCCACGGCATTGTCTCCTCTTAATTCGCTCAACTCGTCCGAGTAAATGAAGTTGAGCATCACTTTGAACGCTGTTGCTTCAACATCGGGCACCTCAATTACTGGACTATCGGCAGAGACTAAAATATTAAAAAATGTATTAAATCTGATGGCAATTTACGAATAAATGGGGAGGGGGCAGCCCAAAAGCATTGAAATGCCAATTTATTAATTTAGAGTTTAATTATTGCAAATTTTAATTAATCCAACCATCGTCTTTCTCTTTCTCATTAATGAACATTTTCTCAAACTCATCAGAAGCAGACATTAGAAAGATTTTGTGAGCATGCAAAAGCTTAAAGAAATAAATAATTTAAAAAACAGAATTGAATTATTTTAGAATTTAAAAAATAAATAAAATATTCCTTCTTCTAAACTCGCCTCCTTTCCCTCTCCTTCCCCCACCAAAAATTGCACATCCGCTTCCTCACCCGTGCTCAACAAATGCTTCATCCTCTCCTTCAAATTGCCAGTAGCTGATGACAATGCTGAGGACATTTGAAATTTTTTAATAGTTTGGGAATTATTGAATTAAATCTAAATGATGAATTAAATTTTAAATATATTATTATTATTGTCGATTAGACATTTAGATGTTCCTATGCAATTACCGTACTTGCTCGATTAGAACCCCCGCCTCGAAAAAGCCCCCCTTTTGATGGGGGTTGAACAATAGAGCCCCCCTCTCGATTAGAACCCCCTTTCGATTATAAACCCCCCCCCCCCCCCCCCTCAAAAAAAATTTTCTGAAATTTTTGAATTTAAAAAAAATTTCCGATTTTTTGGGCCTCGGAAAATTAATAACTAACGTCAATGTGGTTATATTATAGTGCAAAAAACACTAAAAATAGAGAAAAACCTAGAGAATTTTATGCTTTTTATTATTTTTTTTCTATTTAAAAAAACGTTATTAGCTAGAGCCCGGACTTTTAGGCACGTAAATTTCTCAAATAGGCACCTAAAAAAGGCACGAAAAATGTGAAAAAAGGCATAAAAAATGAACAAAAACGTCAAAAGGCACGAAAAATTGGAAAAAGGCAGCAAAAAATCAACAATACATTTTTTTTTTTTTTGCTCTTCGGGGGCCAAAAATTTTTTCTCCGATATTATATAAACAATTTCAGTGGTGTTAAAAATTTAAAAAAACCAAGGTACAAATGGGGTCCGGCGGTGCCGATAGGCGCCGCCGGAAAAATTTTTTGAAATTTGTAAGAATATGATAAGAAAATTGCGAAAAATTTAAAAATTTTCTTTTTTTTCCAAAAATGCTGAAAAAGGCATGAAAAAAGGCACCAAAAGGCAAAAAAAGGCACTAAAATTACGTGCCCGGCATAAGGCACCAAAATCGCAAAAAAGGCAAAAAAAGGCACCAAAAAGTTCAAGCTAGAAGCTTCAAACCAAGTTAAAAACTCGTTTTTTGTGCTTATTAGGCCATAACAAGTTAGCAAAAAAAAAGGCATATGCCTCAAAATCCGGGCTCTAGTTATTACATAAAATTCGATTTTTCGGAAAAATTAATAGGTATCACTTCTAAAAAGCGGTTTTGTTAAATTTAAAAGATTGGAAAATTTGGTTTTTGCTTATGTTTTCCATAAAATTGTTAAAATCCATTTTCGGAAATGTATAAATTTCTCATTTGTAAGCCGGAATTGCTCAGAAAAATAGTTGGCGGCGAGAAATATGTTGCTAATGCTTGATTTTTTGAATAAAAATGCGATTTAAATTTTGGAAGCATGTTTTAAGAATGTCCTTATTTTTGACCCTAAAATCTTATTTTTGACCAGCGATGTTCTTATTTCGGGAAATTTTCAATGGTAGCCCTGGGTTATTGTGGTAAATGACTTCGAATTGGTGACAGACAGCGACCTCTAAAACCCCGGATAACAAATTTTCATGGGTTTTTATCACAAAAAAAAAATTGCAAACAAAAGGGTCCCTCCCCCCTTTTGTTTTTGATAGAATTCAAAAACGGTAACTTTTTAACTAGCGCCGAAAATGTTATAGCCAAAAACGTGCCGGCACCCAAACTATAATGCCCCTCTCTCGATTAGAACCCCCCCCCCCCTCTCGGATAAAGCCTCCCTTTTGAGGGGGGTTGAACAATAGAGCCCCCGGGGCTATAATCGAGCAAGACCCAGGTCCAACATGGAAACAAGGTGTTCAGTTCTAGGCTTTTCTCGAAATGTCGAACTGTAATGCTTATAATTGATAATTAAAAAAACACAAGATAATTTGGTGATGATTACCAGCAATTGGCAAACATTTGTTGAAATTCATACAGTACTTGTGAATTGTGAACTTTAAAAGTTGGAGAGATTTTATGAACTTTGAGTTGGACTCGGGAATCATTTGGACAGAAATTGGCCAAATTAGGGCGTGGACATGACGATGGTCAGAATGGTGGAGACAAAAAGTGAATGAAACGAAATTTAAGGGGGAGGGGCAAAAGGCAAATCGGCGGTTAGGGAAAGAAATGGCCACGAAAAAAAGGGAAAAAATGAGACAAATACAAATTACACATAAACAAAATGGGGCAAAGCGACAGGAAAATGGATGAAAGTGAGAAGCCCAAAGTGTAAATGGCTAATTAATCACCCGAGGGGCAAAAATGGACAAATAATTTGGCAGGAAACGAATTAACTTTTGCTCTTTGCATTTTTCTAAAATTTTTACTGTTTTGCTAACTGATTTATTTGAAAAGGAACTGATTTTTAAGACTTTTTTTGGTGAATGGTAATGGCTAATGGATTGTCTTTGGCACAAAATAGTTTAAATGATGGGGCGATGCGAACGAATAGTGGCACACAATTTAAGATAAAAATTTATGTCCATTTTAAAAACAAATTTTGCATTGTGGGTGATTGTTTTGCATACTATTTTATATACATATTTTGATATTTTTATTACTTACACATAATTTCCAGCCACAATTATTATGTTATGTTGCATTTTAGTGCCTTTTATACATCGTGTAATCAAATAAACTTTCTCACTTAAAATTATCAGTAGGAATAGCATTTTAGGCACAAAAAAACGCAAAATAATCCTTAAATATTACGTAATATGGAAATAAAATTTCTTTATTAGAACTTTTAGGTAAAAAAACAAAAAAAAATTTCTACTTCAGTTGCATAAAAAAAATTTTAATAAATAAGGATAATTTGAAAATAAACCCTGCAACAATTTAATGTTTTTGAAACGAGAATGAAAACAAAATTAAAAAATTTTGACCGATAAGAACGAAAAAACAAACTCAAAAAGTGCCAAAAAAGGGTTACGTACACAAATGATTGCCCATTAACAGAATATTTTTTATTGATTATAATTGACTTTCGCTACATGTTTTTCTTCCACTTATGTATTTTTTTCTATATGTTCTGTTTTGTTATAAAAATTTACACTTTTGGTAAAAATAAGAGTTGCAAAATAGGCAAAAAGGCAATGAAAATGCCAAAATTTGTATGAAATAGGCACCTAGGAAGCCTTAGCTCACATTATTATTATTACAACATATTTAAATCTTTAAAAATAAAAAAAATTAATGAATTTTGCTATATTAAAAAATTAATCAATTTGGCTAAATATTCAAAATGTCGGACGCTGACACTTTGGCGGATCGGATGAAGCGTTTGCTGTACACGGGTGTTGATGCGGATGTTCACTTTTTGGTTGGACAGGATGGCGAGAAAGAGGCGAGTTCGGGTACTGAAAATGTTATGAATACATAAGAATTGGAATGCTTTTAGGCAAAATACGGTAATCCTGTATTTTATTGGTCCCATAAAAAAGAGATTAAAAAGGAGTTTTTATGCAATACGGTGAAGTACTCGGGGGTTTTCGGGGGCGCTGATCACGAATATGACATTAACGACCTATTTCGAATCCCGAACCCGATTTTGAATATTTTTTTTATAAAAATTCTTAAAAACGCTTTTCCTGGGGTTTTCGGGGTCGCTAATCATGAATCTAACATCAGTTTTTGATCAATGCCAAACCTCGGACCCAAATTCGAACAAAAGGAGAAAACTAATTTTTCACAAAAATTCATATTTATTGTCCCAAATCTACTCAAATGGACGGAATATAATAGAAAATAAAGATTCACGGCCATTTAATGCATTTGGATCGGTTTTGGTTAATACAGTGAATTTTGATGAATTTGTTCGAATTCGGGTTCGGGATTCGAAATAGGTCGAAATTAATGTCACATTCGTGATCAGCGCCCCCGAAAACCCTCGAGTACTTCACCGTATTGCATAAAAACTCCTTTTTAATCTCTTTTTTAGGGGACCAATAAAATAAAGTTATTTTCATGAGATACCCTTGGTATAAGAATTGCCGCGAGTCGGGAAAAATCGGGTTGGGTTTCAGGCGACAACCTGTTGGGTAATTAGTGTTGTAATTGGAGATCAGTAAAATCTTTGCGTATTTGGTTGAAAGATTGAAATTCAATTTTTTGCCAGACCGGATTTGCGGTTAAAATCCCGCAATTCTGTGGTATTAATGACTTTTGACCCTTTATTTGATTGTTTGAATTTGTTTGGCATAGTCTTTATTTAAAATTCGACCTCGGAAAATTAATAACTAACGTCAATGTGGTTATATTATAGTGCAAAAACACTAAAAATAGAGAAAAACCTAGAGAATTTTATGCTTTTTATTATTTTTTTTTCTATTTAAAAAAACGTTATTAGCTAGAGCCCGGACTTTTAGGCACGAAAATTTCCTAAATAGGCACCTAAATAGGCACGAAAAATGTTAAAAAAGGCATAAAAATGGACAAAAACGTCAAAAGGCACGAAAAATTGGAAAAAGGCAGCAAAAATTCAACAATACATTTTTTTTTTTTTTTTGCTCTTCGGGGGCCAAAAATTTTTTCTCCGATATTATATAAACAATTTCAGTGGTGTTAAAAATTTAAAAAAACCAAGGTACAAATGGGGTCCGGCGGTGCCGATAGGCGCCGCCGGAAAAATTTTTTGAAATTTGTAAGAATATGATAAGAAAATTGCGAAAAATTTAAAATTTTCTTTTTTTTCCAAAAATGCTGAAAAAGGCATGAAAAAAGGCACCAAAAGGCAAAAAAAGGCACTAAAATTACGTGCCCGGCATAAGGCACCAAAATCGCAAAAAAGGCAAATAAAGGCACCAAAAAGTTCAAGCTAGAAGCTTCAAACCAAGTTAAAAACTCGTTTTTTGTGCTTATTAGGCCATAACAAGTTAGCAAAAAAAAGGCATATGCCTCAAAATCCGGGCTCTAGTTATTACATAAAATTCGATTTTTTCGGAAAAATTAATAGGTATCACTTCTAAAAAGCGGTTTTGTTAAATTTAAAAGATTGGAAAATTTGGTTTTTGCTTATGTTTTCCATAAAATTGTTAAAATCCATTTTCGGAAATGTATAAATTTCTCATTTGTAAGCCGGAATTGCTCAGAAAAATAGTTGGCGGCGAGAAATATGTTGCTAATGCTTGATTTTTTGAATAAAAATGCGATTTAAATTTTGGAAGCATGTTTTAAGAATGTCCTTATTTTTGACCCTAAAATCTTATTTTTGACCAGCGATGTTCTTATTTCGGGAAATTTTCAATGGTAGCCCTGGGTTATTGTGGTAAATGACTTCGAATTGGTGACAGACAGCGACCTCTAAAACCCCGGATAACAAATTTTCATGGATTTTTATCACAAAAAAATTTTGCAAACAAAAGGGTCCCACCCCCCTTTAGTTTTTGATAGAATTCAAAAACGGTAACTTTTTAACTAGCGCCGAAAATGTTATAGCCAAAAACGTGCCGGCACCCAAACTATAATGCCCCTCTCTCGATTAGAACCCCCCCCCCCCCTCTCGGATAAAGCCTCCCTTTTGAGGGGGGTTGAACAATAGAGCCCCCGGGGCTATAATCGAGCAAGACCCAGGTCCAACATGGAAACAAGGTGTTCAGTTCTAGGCTTTTCTCGAAATGTCGAACTGTAATGCTTATAATTGATAATTAAAAAAACACAAGATAATTTGGTGATGATTACCAGCAATTGGCAAACATTTGTTGAAATTCATACAGTACTTGTGAATTGTGAACTTTAAAAGTTGGAGAGATTTTATGAACTTTGAGTTGGACTCGGGAATCATTTGGACAGAAATTGGCCAAATTAGGGCGTGGACATGACGATGGTCAGAATGGTGGAGACAAAAAGTGAATGAAACGAAATTTAAGGGGGAGGGGCAAAAGGCAAATCGGCGGTTAGGGAAAGAAATGGCCACGAAAAAAAGGGAAAAAATGAGACAAATACAAATTACACATAAACAAAATGGGGCAAAGCGACAGGAAAATGGATGAAAGTGAGAAGCCCAAAGTGTAAATGGCTAATTAATCACCCGAGGGGCAAAAATGGACAAATAATTTGGCAGGAAACGAATTAACTTTTGCTCTTTGCATTTTTCTAAAATTTTTACTGTTTTGCTAACTGATTTATTTGAAAAGGAACTGATTTTTAAGACTTTTTTTGGTGAATGGTAATGGCTAATGGATTGTCTTTGGCACAAAATAGTTTAAATGATGGGGCGATGCGAACGAATAGTGGCACACAATTTAAGATAAAAATTTATGTCCATTTTTAAAAACAAATTTTGCATTGTGGGTGATTGTTTTGCATACTATTTTATATACATATTTTGATATTTTTATTACTTACACATAATTTCCAGCCACAATTATTATGTTATGTTGCATTTTAGTGCCTTTTATACATCGTGTAATCAAATAAACTTTCTCACTTAAAATTATCAGTAGGAATAGCATTTTAGGCACAAAAAAACGCAAAATAATCCTTAAATATTACGTAATATGGAAATAAAATTTCTTTATTAGAACTTTTAGGTAAAAAAACAAAAAAAAATTTCTACTTCAGTTGCATAAAAAAATTTTAATAAATAAGGATAATTTGAAAATAAACCCTGCAACAATTTAATGTTTTTGAAACGAGAATGAAAACAAAATTAAAAAATTTTGACCGATAAGAACGAAAAAACAAACTCAAAAAGTGCCAAAAAAGGGTTACGTACACAAATGATTGCCCATTAACAGAATATTTTTTATTGATTATAATTGACTTTCGCTACATGTTTTTCTTCCACTTATGTATTTTTTTCTATATGTTCTGTTTTGTTATAAAAATTTACACTTTTGGTAAAAATAAGAGTTGCAAAATAGGCAAAAAGGCAATGAAAATGCCAAAATTTGTATGAAATAGGCACCTAGGAAGCCTTAGCTCACATTATTATTATTACAACATATTTAAATCTTTAAAAATAAAAAAAATTAATGAATTTTGCTATATTAAAAAATTAATCAATTTGGCTAAATATTCAAAATGTCGGACGCTGACACTTTGGCGGATCGGATGAAGCGTTTGCTGTACACGGGTGTTGATGCGGATGTTCACTTTTTGGTTGGACAGGATGGCGAGAAAGAGGCGAGTTCGGGTACTGAAAATGTTATGAATACATAAGAATTGGAATGCTTTTAGGCAAAATACGGTAATCCTGTATTTTATTGGTCCCATAAAAAAGAGATTAAAAAGGAGTTTTTATGCAATACGGTGAAGTACTCGGGGGTTTTCGGGGGCGCTGATCACGAATATGACATTAACGACCTATTTCGAATCCCGAACCCGATTTTGAATATTTTTTTTATAAAAATTCTTAAAAACGCTTTTCCTGGGGTTTTCGGGGTCGCTAATCATGAATCTAACATCAGTTTTTGATCAATGCCAAACCTCGGACCCAAATTCGAACAAAAGGAGAAAACTAATTTTTCACAAAAATTCATATTTATTGTCCCAAATCTACTCAAATGGACGGAATATAATAGAAAATAAAGATTCACGGCCATTTAATGCATTTGGATCGGTTTTGGTTAATACAGTGAATTTTGATGAATTTGTTCGAATTCGGGTTCGGGATTCGAAATAGGTCGAAATTAATGTCACATTCGTGATCAGCGCCCCCGAAAACCCTCGAGTACTTCACCGTATTGCATAAAAACTCCTTTTTAATCTCTTTTTTAGGGGACCAATAAAATAAAGTTATTTTCATGAGATACCCTTGGTATAAGAATTGCCGCGAGTCGGGAAAAATCGGGTTGGGTTTCAGGCGACAACCTGTTGGGTAATTAGTGTTGTAATTGGAGATCAGTAAAATCTTTGCGTATTTGGTTGAAAGATTGAAATTCAATTTTTTGCCAGACCGGATTTGCGGTTAAATCCCGCAATTCTGTGGTATTAATGACTTTTTGACCCTTTATTTGATTGTTTGAATTTGTTTGGCATAGTCTTTATTTAAATTCGACCCAAATATTTATGTTTTCTTCAGTTGCAGTTAGTGGATTTGGTTGTTGTTGGTATATTTTTAGGCGTTTTGTTAGTCGCTGATTGATTTGTGTTTTTATTAATTTGTTGTGGATTGATTTTATTTATTTTGGATTGTCTTTTAATTATTTGTTGGATAAATTTATTTTGTTTGTTGTTTGATTTTAAAAGCAGGTTTTGCCTAATTTCACAGACATTTGTTCCCTCGTTTACAAAATTTGGAAGTGTAAAAAGAAGAAACCCCGACAAATTCTCCTTCTTTTCCAACATGGCGCTCCTGGTAACAAAGGTTAGCTCGGTGGCGGACGACTTTATTTTTCTTCAGTGAATTTCTCAAAAAAAAAGCGACTACCTAATTTGGAAAAAACCCTCGTGTTGGGTTTATCGACTGTTTTAATACTCTCGTGTTGGGTTTATCGACTGCTCATCAATTTTTTTTAAAACCCTCGTGTTGGGTTCATCGACTAACTCGTCAAATTTTCAATACCCTCGTGTTGGGTTTCTTCATTCGCCAGTCGTCAAATTTTTAATACCCTCGTGTTGGGTTTTTCTTCATTCGCCTTATTTCGTCCACTTACAAATTCGTCTAAAGCACTCGTGTGGTGCTCTTCAAAATTCTCCAATAAAGCACTCGTGTTGCTTTAAATTGGATTTTTGTTTTATCTCGTGTTGAAAAACAAAATTATGCCGACTTCATCTTCACCAACAAATTTGCATCCATTACTTTACGGTTCGTATGAGAGGCTCAAAAAACATGCCTGCGACATTGACAATAGATTGCTTTATTCACTTCGTCGTCTCGACAATTTTACGCGGCTCAACTTTTTGATGGAAGTCGAACAGAAAGGAAAAACGAAAATGCAGGAAGGGAACGAAGAGGATGCATATATCCTGTACAGCCGAGCCATGGCCATTTATCTTATGATAAGTGAGTCAATTGACAACGAATTCAAACGAAGCCGCGGAGGTGCTCTTTTTTATGAAACTTCACAGCGTTTGTGTGAGGATTTTGACAAGGTTGCTGTGAGTTTGCAACAACGGTTCATGGACGGGCAAGGCGAGGAGTCTGAATTTTGTGATCCGTTGGGACTGCGTTGGGCCGAAATTGTTGAAGAACCGATTTCCGAAAATTTGGGATGTGATAAGGACTCCAATTCGTCGGATGCCCAGAACAAAATTCTGTCCATTTTGCCGGCAAATGAAACAGTACCTCCAGCAACCGAAGAATTTTCCATGGTGGATAATAAAAATCAAAACGAGGAAAAAGAGGAGGGCAGAGACAAAGAGACGCCGGCGGACGAAGCGTTCGAGGGCGAGTTGGGCTTCAGTCGACAAGTGGGCGGGGTCGATGTTGTGCTGAGTCGGGCCGAGTTGGAGAAACTGCGCCGATTGGAAAAACCGGGAATTGTTGTGATCGGCTTCAAACCGTTGCATTTGCTGAAGGATTCGCATCGGATGGGCGCCACCGTTTTTGTCTATCCCATCGAATCGGTAATCTCCGGCAGTTGGCCATTGGTCAATGCGGACCAAGTGAAGACGGCCAAGCAGTTCGTCAAGAAATTGACCAACACCAAATTCTTCCCGGATGATTTTGCAAATTCCGTGCTCCAACAGCATTACAAAGCTGTCGAAATGGTAGCGTTGGATTTGCCATTTGACAGTGAACAGTTCAAAAAAGAGGCAGCTGAGAATGACAAATTAATTCCGTACTTCAAAAATCAGACTTTTGAGCAGAGAGTGGCCAAAGAATTGGAAGAATTAGCAGGGATTTGTGAGACAATTGCAGAGACAAAAGGGAAAAGGGAAAGTGCAAAGACAGAAAAGGAAGAGAGGGAAGGGGATGAAAAGTCAACGAAAGCGAGAAAAGTGGAAGAAACGCAGCCAAATTTGAAAATGCCCATTTGGATGCGAAGGCATTCGGAACTAGAGAAAAGTGACGACTCCTTCACCAATAAGATGCCGCCGACCGCTGGCGCATTCCAAATTCCAAATTTGGTATTTTCATCAGGGACGATGAAAAATTCGAGGGAGGGGAAGAAAATTGGCAGCAGTGAGACTGGCAAGAAAAATGGCCTAATGAGAATTTGGCGATTTGATAAGTACAGTGTGAAAGTCGCCGGACAAATCATAGTGGAAAGTGCGAAATGGCTCAAAACGTGGATTTTCATTAAAATTCCGGATAAAATTCTTTTGGATTATCAGATTTAATTTTTCGAGCACACACGGATGGACGCCAACATTTTTAAAAGCCGTCACGCCACTAGCTGAAAGCCTTGAACCCCACCATTCGGATGCCGAATTCGCCGTTATTTTCACTTAAAGACGAGGGGACCGTCTTTCTTAGAGGCCGGGGATGTGGTATTAATGACTTTTTGACCCTTTATTTGATTGTTTGAATTTGTTTGGCATAGTCTTTATTTAAATTCGACCCAAATATTTATGTTTTCTTCAGTTGCAGTTAGTGGATTTGGTTGTTGTTGGTATATTTTTAGGCGTTTTGTTAGTCGCTGATTGATTTGTGTTTTTATTAATTTGTTGTGGATTGATTTTATTTATTTTGGATTGTCTTTTAATTATTTGTTGGATAAATTTATTTTGTTTGTTGTTTGATTTTAAAAGCAGGTTTTGCCTAATTTCACAGACATTTGTTCCCTCGTTTACAAAATTTGGAAGTGTAAAAAGAAGAAACCCCGACAAATTCTCCTTCTTTTCCAACATTTCACCAAAAATTAGGAATTGACTATCTGGGTCCCGCAAAATCCGGATCAAGACCAGCTTCCGTGCCGGTTTTAATCTGAAACCTAAGTCGGGAAGTGATGGGGTCAGGAATACCTTGCCTAAAAATTACTGTCTAAAAAACCACCTTCAATTCAGAAAAAAATTTGTTTTTTTGAAAAATCAATTTTTAACTAATTTTCCACTTAAGCAATTTAATGCAATAAAAATACCGTTTTCTTTTTTTGAATAATTTAATTAAAGCTTCTACCAGCGCATAAACCGATTTTGAGAGTTTCGTCCGATGTGTTCGACGCAATGTTTCGATTTGACGAGCAAAAAAGTTGAAGAAATAATTTTCATTTTTTAATATAAATTTTTAACATTGTCAGAAGGGAATGAAGACCCTATTGAAATCCCGGACGTGGATATTGAAGCGTTTAAAACGATGTTGAGCTTTATTTATACGGACAATTTGAGCGGAGTTAACGGAGACAATGCCATCGACGTGCCTTATGCCGGTAAAAAAAATTCTAACCCAATTTTTTGAAAAATCATCAAAACTAAATTGAGTCTTTGATTAATGCTAGGATGCTACTAAGACCACACATATTTGCGAATTTATTAAGGGTCTTTATCACTATTTCCGGATGATTGAAATTTTTGAAAACCCTTAAATTTATTATAAATAATTAGGAAAATATAAAAATTTTAATTTAGCTAAGAAATACAATTTGCCAACATTGGTCAAAGCATGTGTTGGCATTCCTATTGAGAAGCTGGACAATGTGTTCATCGCTTTTGCCAAATCTCGTTTTCTGGCTGAAAAAGTACAAAATAAACAAACAAGCTTAAAATTAATTTTCACTCATTTCATGATTTTGCTGTCCGTTGTTTGGCTTACATTGATCGGAATGCGGAAACTTTGATCAAATCAGTGACCTTTTTACAAATTGATCAGAAATTGTTGTGTGAAATTCTGACCCGTGATCAGTTGGCTGTTAGCAAAGAAATTGCCATTTGGGAAGCCGTAAATTTTCTTTGGCATTTTGCAAAAAAAAATGTAAAATTTATTTTTATACATATTAGGCACTACGTTGGGCGGATAAGCAATGTGCCCATAATGGCAAGGAATGTTTTTGAGTGCATCGACGCGAAATGCTTGGCCCAGCGCTTTACAAAATTCGTTTTCCGATCATTAACAAAGATTGTCTGTCAAATATTGGTAATCATTATTCAAAAACTTTTCTAAATTTTTTTTTATAAAACTTTAATTAATTTTTTAAATTTTCTTATTGTTTTCTTGGGATGCCCTCCACCCTGGTTAAAACTTTAAAAATTTTTTGACCACCTCCCCATAAGGCAAATTGAGATTTTTTTTAATATCCCCAGACATTTTTTTATATTTAATTTGTTTTTTCTTTCATTTTTTGAAGATTTGATTGAATGACGAAATTCTTTAATAAAAAGCTAATTTTAAAACAGTTTCGTCCGGCGTATTGACCAGTGCCGAGTTGGTCAGTGTGTTGCTGTACCATTCGTCCGCTGCTTTGTCCGAACCGTATCCCCTACCGTTTCCAATCCGTCGACGGTCCGCCGCGGGAAAAATTTTGCTGAAAATTGACAATTTTTCTGAATTTGCATGGCAGAAGGAATTCAGCATAAAATATAGCGATACTGTATGCATTGACGCATTCCAGTGGAAAATTTTTGCACAAATTGAAACAAAAAGTTCCATCAAATATTTTGGCTTTTTTGTCCAATGTGACGCAAAAAATTATGGTGGGCATTTAATATTAAAAAATTAAACCAATAAATAATAAATTTTGTTATAAAAAATAAAATTATTTTGAGTGCTTTTAGATTATCAGAAAATATAAATGAAAAAAAACACCGAGTTCCTGCAATAATAATTAGAGCCCGGAATTTTGAAATGGCCGGGACCGGGATCGGGACCGGGACTTGGAAAATGGACCGGGACGGGATCCCGGCTCCGGGACTCCCGTTTTTCCGGGACTCCCGGTCCCGGTCCCAATTTTTGGGCCGGGATCCCGCCGGGACCGGGACTTTTTCAAAATTTTTGAAATTTTGATTAAAAATTCGAAAAAGATTTTATAATTTTATATTTTCGCTTAGAATTATATCAAGCCTGTAAATAGACCTTTTTTGCTTTTCAAACCCCTTTTTTACGGCGCATTTTTTCAAAAAAATATGGGGTACAAGGGGGGGGGGTGGATCCGGCGGTGCCGATAGGCGCCGCCGGGGAAAATTTTTTGAAAATTTGTGTGTGATTTGTTAACAGATTTACACCAAAAAAATGACCAAATTTTGCGATTTTGACTATTTTTTAAGAGAATACCTAAGGATTTTTATGAGCCGGCGTGAAAATTTTTATAGATTTTTACATTCGTATTAAGTAATTTTACCCAAAAATTGCTATGTTTGATCTAATTTTGAATATTTTAGGTAGATTTTATGTATCTTTTTAATAGTTTAAATCGTAAAAATCCTAAATTCCTTCTGCAAAATTTTAAATAAAAGACATTTCGCCAAAAAAATTATTACATTTTTTCAACTTTGGGGCAGTTTCACTGATGAAATTTAGTCCCGTTAGTCCCGGTCCAAATGGCCGGGACCGGGATCGGGACCGGGACTTGGAAAATGGACCGGGACGGGATCCCGGCTCCGGGAGTCCCGTTTTTCCGGGACTCCCGGTCCCGGTGGTTTGACCAAAAAACCCGGGACCGGGACCGGGAGTCCCGGCAAAATCCCGGCGGGATCCCGGTCCCGTCCGGGCTCTAATAATAATTAAGGAGCAAATTGGAGCTGTCCTTGTTCGGCAACATTGCGTATTGTTTCATCAAAAGAAGGAAAAGCGGATCTTGTCAGGGAATTTAAGCGCACATTTTCTTCAAAACAACCTGAAGGATTTGGCTGGGTACAATTTACGACTTTTGAGGTCTGACCAATGACAAAGGCAAAAGAGCGTATAAACAATAATCATCTTGAGTCATTTAATGTGGCCACTCATAATCCATCAGCAAAATTATTTTTTTAATGCACGATCTTATATATAATTACGAGAAATTTTATTCAAATTATCCACTGACGAATTGTCCGGCAAAACTCAATCCTATTTTTGAGAATTTCCCGATTTTTCAACGTGTTTTTGGTGTGCAGATCAGCATGAAGGGCTGGTCTGGTTTTATTCTTTTAATTTAGCTTCAAAAAGTTAGACTTTTTTAATTTTGCGATTATTACTACAATAGCTATCTAATTGGTTAATTTTTTGATTTTTTACCATCTCCGACAACTTTTGGTTTTTATTTTATTCAAAAATACGAAATTTAATATGACAAATGATTCAGGCGTTGTTGAACCCTTACAATGGGTGGTACAACAAGGAGGAGGACACGGTGAATTTGAGTGCCGATTTGACTGTGTATGAATTATTACCATAATTAGGGATGTGCGGGAAATCCTTTTTTTGTCCTGAATCAATACCGGGAACAAGTTTCAGGGACCCAATTTATAAATTTTAACATTTGCTTATACATATTTTGTTTTTCTTAACAAAAATTGCAAAAAAAAATTTATCTGCCAAACAATGCTATTTTACGGACTCAGCAATAAAACCTTTAATTAGTCCATTGAATTTTTATCTATTTTTTTGTCGATCAAAAATTCGTTCTTTATTTTAAAATTTAGCGGTTTCTGATGAAATTTTCGGGTCGACAACTCTGATGAAACTTTCGCACATCCCTAATTGATTAATTAAGATGAAAATTAAAAAAATACATAATATTCAGAGAGCTGAATGCCGACGAGACGAAGTGAAGAATATTTTTTATGATTTTACCAAAATCGTTCTTTTTATTGTTTTTCCATTTGTTTTAAAATTAAACTTGATTTTGAAATCTTTTTTATCAATTTAATGATTAAGAATAGTTTCATTTTCATGTAAATATATTTTTTCTTAACTTCTCCATGCAAGTATAAAAAACAATTGCTTTTTTTGTGTTTGCAAACAAAAATGCATTTCGTAAAAACCGCCACCCATGCACATTTCGTAAATCCGTCAATGGATTCGAAAACAAAATGGGTAATATATATAAATTCATAAATTGGCTAAAATTCAACGCAATTATATTTCATGAATCATTCTATAGCTTTAATTGTTCTCTTTCAGAATATGATTTTACAAATTTTTTTACTTAAGTATGAGAAAAGTTATTGTCACAAAATTTCGAAAATCATAAGTCTGCATTTTTATTTCTAATTATATATGCATTACCATTGCAAAAAACATAGCATATTCAATGCTTTATAACTTTTTTTATATTTAAGGTAAAAATTTTATAAAATTATATTCTGAAAGAGAACAATTAAAGCTATTGAATGATACCGTGAAATATTAATTTGAATGAAATTGGGCCAAGTTATGAATTTTATGTATTACTAGAGCTCGACTAAAAAGGCACCAAAAATCTCGAAAAAGGCACTATAAAAGGCACGAAAATCCCGAAAAAGGCATTTAAAATTTTTGTATTATGGATTTTTAGTGATTAAAACACGTAAAACTTATCCAAATAACTTATTTTTGGTCATTTAAATGATTATTAAATGTTTTATAATGTTTTTAGAATAAGAAAATTTTTAAATCTAAAATTTTTTATCAAGGAAAAAAATGAAATTTTGGCGAACAATTTTTGAGAAAAGTTTTTAATTCTTAGGGGTGTGTTTTCTAAAAAAAATTTAAATTCTTAGGGGTTGTTTTCTGAAAATTTTTCAAGTCAGTATTAGGGGTGTAAGGCAAAAAAAAAAAGGCATAATAAAAGTCAACGTTGAAGCCTCAAACCAAGTGGAAATGCGTTTTTTATGCTCAATATATCGAAACTAGTGCGCAGAAAAAAAGGCATATGCCTCAAAATGCGGTCTCTAATTATAACAAATGTAAAATTTCAACAATATTTATCTTAATAGAAAATAATTGCCATTAAAACTCCAAAAAGTTAATCCCCTTTAATTTCAATTCAAATGTTCCGCCGTTTTTGGCTTTATCCTCAGGCCAAATCAAACAATGTTTTCTCATCATTCATTTCCATCCATCCATCCAAAAATGGATTTTCTTTCTTCCAAAATAAATGACCAGTTAGGAATCGGTATTTTTATTTTATTTTTTAACTATTGAATTTTTGGATGTTAAAAATGGAAACTAAAACTGAAGTTTGTCCTCCCCTCAGCCTTTCATGTTGTATTTAAACCATGCAAAATTAGGAAAAATTTTCTCCAAATTTGGGCCCGGTGTTTGGAATTGGTCGAAAATGGATGCCGGATTTGAGATCACTGATTAGCCTCGGCAATGTGCTTTTTTTAAAATTTTCGAAAAAAAATTAATGGGTACTAATGATGGCGAAAGGACTTTAAAGATGGTGCTTGACATTAACCAGCAAAAATAAAAACTATGCATTCACAGTTAAAAAAATTTAAAATATTTTTAGTATTCATTTTAACGTTTATTTTATTGCCTCAAAAAACTCAATAAAATTTTGGATTTTATAAATAGTTTGAAGAAAAATCCACCTTTATTAGAATACCCAAAGAATAAAAAAAAAAGATAATTTTTAAAATATTTCCATTTTCTTGCTTAATTTTGTTTGTTCTCCGTTTTTGCTTCTTTCACTTTGACATCAATGGCAAATGTCACTTTGTCCTCGCTTTTGTTGAAAAGGGCTTCTTCCAAATCCATCAATTTCTTAATTGTAAATTATTTAAAATTAAAACAGTCATTTTAAATGCACTCACTGAAAATGTAATGAACCTGGGAAATCCCCAATCATTGTTTTCATTGTTTATAACATGTGCATTAAATTCTCTCCTGAAATCTGCCACACCGAATTTTTGTGAAACGATTCGAATGACTCCCGAACATTCGCAACTCCAATTTTCTACTAATGGCAATGAATCATTATTATTATCGTTAATTAGATTAATTTGCACCTTCTGTTGGAGTGGTGCACAAAAGGAAAATGCCCAAATATTTCTCATTGTCATTGCCTTCCGACTCCCTTTTTATTTGTGCAAATACTTTCCATGGCAATCCCTTTATATAAGTGACTGTTTCGCTTTTACGTTCACTCCCATTGAATTCTCGTATAAATTCCGACACTTTTTCAATTTTCATAAAAAGTGTCCACTCCGATTTGTTTGGGTCGGAAATGATTTTCTCCATTTTTTCATCTTTCACTGTGATGACATCAATGGCCAATGTCACTTTTTCCTGTTCTCTGTTGTAAAAACCATTGCTTGGATCCATCAATTCCTTAATTACCCATAATTTGATCAATTAAGGAATAAATTAAATGGCCAACTCACCGCAAACGAAATGAAATTAGAGAATCCCCACAAGCTCTTTTTCTTGTTAAAAACACGGTCAATACGTTTCCCAATGGAATTTTCCGCCACTTTCTTTTGCGAGACAATTTGAAAAGTTGCCGAACGAACGCAGCAGCGCCAATTTGAATCTTAGGTAATTAATTATTGCTGTTAATTAACATTAATTATCACTTAATTGCACCTTCATTTGGAGCATCACACAAAAGGTAAAAGCCCAAGCATTTCTCATTGTCAGTGCTTTCCATCTTTGTTTTTATTTGTGCCTCTATTCTCCACGGAAGTCCATTGATGTACACTTTTTCGCTGTATCGACTGCTCTCAACTTCCTTTCGTGCAAATTCGGATACTTTTTCAATGTCCATTAATAATGTTCCAAATGTCCAAATTCGCTGGTGACTCGGAAATTGCAGTGGGTACAGTAAGCCATTGGAAATGCCACAGAAATTCGGATTGGTATGGTATTGTTCAACGCCTATGACTTCGTTTGTTGTTAAAATGCCGAATGGAACTGTAAATATAGAAAGGCTGGTGAATAAGTAAAATGTTTATTGAAAAATCTAACAAAAATAATTTTATAAAATAAAACCCGAAAGAGGCGAACCAAAAACAAAAATTATTTTTTTTTACCAATTTTTTCCGAAAAATCCTCTTGTGAGAAAAGCGGAAAACGAATTTTGAACAATGCCGAGCCAAGCATTTGACGGCGATTTTTTGCTGAACATTCAATGCCATTTTCACTGCATTTTTCATCGGCCCAACGAAGTGCCGAAAAAAATCATTTAAATTAATGGAATTTTTCAATTAAGTAATTTATTTTTAAAGTAAAATTTACTGCATTCCAAATTGAAATCTCTTCATGGATTTTCAATTGGTCGCGTTCCAAAATTTCACTCAACAATTTTTCATCAATTTGTAAAAATGCCTCAGATTTGAGTAAAATGACCGCATTTTTGTCAATGTAAGACAAACAATCGTTGGCAAAATCCTTAAAGTAAAAAACAATTATGTAAGTAAAAATAGCACTTAAAATTATCTTAAATTTCACCTCCAAGTCGAAAAGACGGGCCTGGGCTAAAGCGAAGAAAACATTGAGCAATTCAGAGATAGGAATTTGCAAAGATGCGCAGACCAAATCAGGAATATTGTATTTTTTAGCTAATTAGAAATTTAATAATTAATCATTTTATTTCAAAAATTAATTCACCGGCGTAAAGCACTGCCATTGCATTGTCTCCGTTCAATTCATTTAAATCTTCCATGTAAATGAAGCTCAACATCACTTTGAACGCTGCCGCTTCAACATCGGGCACTTCCACCACAGGACAATTAGCAGAGACTAATTGGAGAATTAATTAGTTAATTAGCAGGAGGCTTATTGAATCAACTAACAAATATAAAGCAATCATTTATTTTATTCGATATATATTTAACCGTTTTCTGTTTGCTCTTTATTGGCGTCAAAACGGAACATTGCCTCAAATACGTCGGAAGCCAACTTCAAAATGGGTATATGAGCTGAGAGAAGCTTAAGAATATAGACATAAAAATTAAAAATTATTATTTATAATTTAATACTTTAAAAATTAACAAATGAAATTAAATTACTAAACAAATTAAACTCGCCTTTTTTCCGTCTCCGTCCCCCACCAAAAAGTGAACATCCGCGTACTCTCCCGTGCTCAACATCAACTTTAGGAAAGCAATCCCCGCTTTGGACATGATAATTTCAATGATTAGTCCTTTACCAATGGCAACTAAAAACCAAATTTTCTAATTTTTAGATATTTTAGGCTCCGATTAAAAGTGATTAAAAATGAAAATTGGGGCAAATTTATTTGGAAGGACGATAAAATAAATAATGTTGCGGCAAAAGTTTAGAAGCTTTTTCTATGATATCGCTTCGCGATTAGACAATTACCAAAAAAGTTATGCCCGAAAATTGCAAAAAAGTTCAAAAATTTTGAAATGTTTTCTTAAAACTTTTTTAGGATGGAAATTCCATGTAAATACATTTTTTTCTTGGCTTCTCTATGCTAGAATGAAACAAAATTGCTTTTTTGTTTTTGCTAACAAAAATTGGGTTTTTTTATTTACATATTTTCGCAATTGGCACATCTTCGCTTTTATTTGTTAGGAAAAATTGGCAAAATGGAAAATATTAACATCGCAATAAATCATTCAACAACATTTTGGGGGTCGGAATCCCGACTTCCGCAATTTTGATAAAAAGTCGGATTTTTTGAGTTTTTTTTCAAAAAATCAGCAATTTTTGTACAAAAAAAAATGTAAATTACATAAAAATATTTAAAAATCGTTAAAAAATTCAAATAAATATAGAAATATACTAAAAACAATTTGAAATCACCTTTGACATGGTTAAGAATTTTTAAATTTAGCCTATTAAAAAGTTAATTTTTTTTAAATTATATTTTTTATTTTTGAAAATTCCGACTCCCGACATCCGACATTTTTGTGGTCGGAATTCCGATTTCCGACTTCCAAAAATTTTTGGGCCCGGAATTCCAATTTACACCAGCAGACTCGGGACGGAATGCCAAAATAAATGCAAATAGGCGGAGAATAGGAAGAAGAAACATTTGCGATATATGAAGTATGAAGGTTCGGTTTTGGCCAAATTCCCTGTACTAATTAATTTTAAGTGAAAATCAAAATTTCTTTAGCTTTTGAACGTAGGTTTCTTCCCACCCAATAGCGAAAAAATATTTTATAAAAAAATAAATGATTAAAAATGGATACGAAATGGGGGGAGTAGTAGAAATAATACGAGATTTTAATAAAGTAAAATTGAATTGGAAATTCTGTTGCTGAAGGTTAACTTCTATTATGGGCATAATGGCACAATAAAATTACGGCAAATTAATGACCTAAAAGGGGCGAAAAGAAGAGAAATGATTTTTGTTAATTCAGCAGAATTATGACCCCAAAATATTTTCTCATTATACGAAGAGGCTCAAAGATAATGCGTAATTGCATCAATTGAAGTGCGTTAGCAGAAAATGCGTAACTAAGACAGTAATTTAAAAAAAGATTAATAATTTTGAGAAATAAAAAAGAAAAATGTTCGAAAAATGGTTTTTTGAGTTTAGCTGGCCATAACTTTGAAACTCGACTAAATTTTTTGAATTTTTAAGAGGGCTATCGAATGATACCATGATTATTGGATTTGTTTGAAAAGAAAAAAGTTATAGAAAAACCAGTGGAAAATGCGTTAGTGATACAAAAAAAGTTAGTTACATCGTTCTAAATTCAGAACTCCGGACCCGAACTCGAACAAAAGTTTAAAAGTCCAAGTTCAAAATCGGTTTAAATACACGGAAACAAAAGCCATTAATCCTTCCATAAGAGATATTTACGTTTTAGAACCAAGAATTCTAAATTCGAAAATCCGAATCAAGACTGAGTTTGGACTGAAGGGATTTCTGCCCCTTTTAAAATTGTTTGGGCTTGATCGAAAAAATTTTTTTATAAAATTTGCCTATTTTTTCATATTTGATGCTTTTTGTATGTATTTTAAAATTATATAATTCTATATGATTAAATAATGTTTATTTTCCTTCCTTTTCGTCATAGAATAAATAGCTCTTTTCATTTTCACATTTTATTTCTATCTATGAGAAAACATTTTCGGATAATCATTTTGTACAAATAAAAGATATGAAAAAATAATTGTTATTACGCTTCGTTTTGGGTTATTTTTTTGCCGTAATTTTCTGTCTTTCCCCATTAATAGTTAAAAGTAGCGCACCATCAGCAAATTATGCATTTAATCACTTTCATACAAAGATTATTCAATTTGCAGAAAGTTGGATTAATTCTAAAAACACATGGTTTAGCTTGGTTTGAATTTCATATTATATACGAAAGTCAATAAATGAATTTAAAAATTTCAATGTAAAGGAGAATATTTTAATTTGATTTTTCAAAAAAAAATTATTAAAAAAGTCATTAAAAACTCTCTATGTTTTGAGAATTATACCTTGATTTTTTTAATTGTAAAACCATTGAAATTGATATAATTTTCGGAGAAAAAAATTTTGGCCCGAAGAGAAAAAAAAGGTCTTTTTAGAAATGTTTTGCAATTTGACAAAAATTATTGCCCAAAATGTTAGATTTTTCGTGCCTTTTTTGACGTTTTTGTTCATGTTTTATGCCTTTTTCACATTTTTCATGCCTATTTTAGGTGCCTATTTGAGAAATTTTCGTGCCTAAAAATGTGATGCTAGAAGGAACGGAGTGTGGGAGAAAGCGGGATAAAGGACCTGAGAGAACCTCTAAAAGTGGCGCCCGTAGCTCAGTTGGTTAGCCGTAACCTAGTACATAAAATCGAAATAAAGCTGGATTTTTTTAATTTTTATTGCAAATGCAGGATAAAGACCTAACAAATAAGGCATTGACAAAGGGTGCTTGGAAAATTTTTCGATGAATAGTAATTTCGAGATTTAATAAAAAAAAACAAATTATAATTGAAAGAAAAGTATAAAAAATGATTGATTAAGTAGAACAAATTGATCACTTTTAATCAATATTTCTCCCCCAAAGAGTTGCCAAATTGAACTTGAAATTGGGCCCAAAATTCGCCTCAATTTTGTCACCAGAGTCGCGCAAAGAAACGAAGGGATGAAAAGAATTATCAGCAAAAGATGGAGCATCGAAAAAGCCGAATAAATCTGTGAAAAAGTTAAGGGATTTTGATGATCAAAGACAAAAAAGATAATTATCACAAAATAAAAAGCATTAAATTAAAAATAATTTAACATTATTATTTATTTATTTATTGACCAACCCAAACGTTGTCCGTTCCTCGTGAAAATAATTTGTCGAGTGATTAAATGGACACCCATTCCTACGGTATCACCAATACCGTAGGAATATTCATCATTTGCCTTTTCTTTTTCGTTAATCCAAATCTTCCCATCACTTTCATATAAATAAGTGCCATTTCGAATTATCCCTTCAGATTTTGTCTGCTGTTTGTCGGCGAAACCGAAGATGATTGCCCAACTGAAAATATTAAAAAATGTTAATAATTCAATTTTAATATTTATGCTAAATTTAATATTCAAAATTAAAAATCTCTTACTTTTTCATATTTTTGACTGAAATTTCATAGTAAAAAATGTCGGACGAATTATTGTTGAGCAAAATCGAATGTTTAGCGAAGACGGAACTCCAAAGCCACGACCCTTTTTAGGAGAGATTATTTTTTTGGGTAAATTTTAAAAATACCAGAAACAATTCCGTTATAATGGACAGTCAGACTTTTGTTGCCAATGATTTTGAGATTTTTACTACAAGAATTGGCATCCCAATAATTTTGGCGTGGAAAATTGACAATTATCTTAAAATTTAAATGATTTTAAAATAATTCTGTCTTTTTTTCACATTAACTTTAACTTTTGCGGGGTCGAATTTGAATTGCGGTCCAAAATTTGTCTCAATCAAATCGCCAGAATCATTCAAAGAAACGAACGGAAACAATGGAAAACCAAAAGGAGGCGAAAGAAACAAATCGGAAATATCTTAAAAATAATTAAATTATATAAATCATTTAAAATAAATTAACAACCCAAAAGTTGGCCATTCTTTGTGAAAATAATCCGCCGAGTGGCCAAATTAATGCCACAACCGACAAAATCGCCATGAGAAAAGTTTGACTGTCCAACATTGCTTGGCCCATTGGCCCAAAATTGGCCATCGCTTTGGTATGCGCAACTGTCCGAATTTTGGCCGACCCTTCCGTCCAATTCCATCGCTTTTGTGGAAAGTCCAATTGAGCAAAGCCTAAATTTGGAAAATATAAAATCAAACAAATTTTTAATTGCTACTTTTTGCAACTTTTAATTTTGATTTCAAAGTAAAAAATGCCGGATTCGGTGAACAAAATTGGGTGTTTAGCGAAGACAGAGCGAAGACCTTAATGTTATTTTTATAAATACTTATTAGTATTAAAATTAAATTAAAAAATTCATTATCCATTGTATTATTTTGTCTACAACTCAGTAACCCCATAAAACGTATTTCAATATAAAGAATTTGGTCAAAATATAGCAACAGACAAAAGAGATTCTTTCAAAAAAATAATGATTCAGCCACAAAAATTTCGAATTAGCCTACAAGAGAAACTCGCATACTGTAACCCGACCTACAGTAACTCGGAAAATTAACCTATTTCCTCCCGAGAAAGGGTTGTTTCGGTGCCCACGTTTCGGCGCCAGCCCAAGTTTTTTGACTATAACGTTTTTTCATTACAACGAAATCAAACATTATCTTGGTATCATTCGAAAGCCCTTCACATGGTCTATTAGCCTTACAAAAAGCAAAAAAATTATGTTTAAGCTTTTTAATGATACCAAGATTGTTGGATTTCGATGACAAAAAACAAAAAAAAGTTATAGTCAAAAAACTTGGGCTGGCGCCGAAACGACCCTTCAGCAGAGGAATGAATGCTTTTTATTCCCATTTTTAAGTGCTGGCACTTAATTTTCCGTATCTTTCAGAAACCAACTCATTTGTCAGTTACCGCTTCCATCGCCTTTGTAGTGCACTTTCAAAAAATCCGACCCAAATATTTCGAGATCACTGTGACTGGCATTGACATCCCAACAGTTTTGTTTTGGATTAGAAAAGTTCTAAATAATCCATCCATTTTATATATTTTTAATCTATTCCTTCTTTTTCACCTCACTAATGTTCTTGCGAATGTCCGGATGCACGGCTTTTAAAAGCTCTGTAAAATTAATAAATTAAAAATTATTTTTTTTTTCATTTTTACCTTTTCCAAATCGGTCTTTCAAAACGCCAATAAAATTTTCTTCTTTCTTTTGATGTTCCTCCAATGCGATGACTTTTGTTTTGATGGCTTTGACCATTTCTTTTAAGCTGTTCATTTTTGCATAAAATTCCATTTGCTGGCGACCTAAACAATTATTAAATGAAAAATAAATTAAAAAATATCGATATATTTTGAATAATAATATTCTAATCCAAAAAAGAATTCCGGAAGTCTCAGCCTTAAATTTTTTTGATTTTTTTCACAAATTTCTTAACCCACCCTAAGAATTTCGTTGGGGAATAAAATATTTAGTAAAAAAAGTTAATAATATTCCAACCATTTTCATATTGTTGTTCCATTTTTCCAACAAATTTCTTCAAACTTTCCAACTCAGCATTTATCTGCGCATTCTCAGAATGAATATCCATTGAATGAAACTGCGAATTCAAAAATAAAAAATTTATAATTTTATTTTAAATTAAAATCACCGCGATGATGCCGATCAGTACCACTGTTACCGTAATGTTCACTACAGTCAACATGAACAATTTCGTCATTTTTCTTCTGTCTGAAAATTAAAAATAAGTAAATTTTACTTCATTATTAGATCTTGTCTTTTTTAAAAAATATATAATTTATGAAGAAATGATTCTCCCCAAATTGCATTTAATTGTAACTTCAGAAATTAACTTTTAACAAATTATTATTAAAAAAACAAATTAAACAAAAAATAAAACTTTCTCACCGCCGATTGTTGTTGTTCTGTTGTTACAGTCAGAAAAGCTGGTAGTCCCATCATCATTGACTTAGAATTTTTTGGAATATTACAGTATCCAGAAAAATTAAATATTTTCCTACCGTTTCTGTCGTGTCCAAACACATCCGATCTGCTTGCGAGTGAAAATTCGTCCTCTGCTGATGAAAAAGTGGTTAAGATATATCATTCAATTTCTCAAAAAGTCAAATGGTGCATTTTTAGAACGCGGCGAAAAAATCTGAGCCGAATTACAGACCCGGGACTGAAGTGTCCATTTACCCATGAGACTGAATTTTCCCAAGTCTAAAAGTGCATGGATGTTCAAAAATGTTGGTAGGACTGAATAATTCAATGTCTAAAACGCATGAATTTGAAAAATTGTTGTTTCGATCGATCACTCTAGGGTAAAAATTGGCAATTCCAAGCAGTTAAATGGACACCTAAGTCCCGGGTCTGTAATTCGGCTCAGACTCGTCGCCGCGTTTTAAAAATGATACCATTCGACTTCACTCATCATAAGGAAACGAATGATATTATTATTTGTATACAAAATGAAAATTGTCGGTTTCAAATTTATGATTAGAAAATTTCTAATTTTCTCAAACTCATTTTTTGAGAAAAATTTTTGAACTCCAGAAATCTTGCAGTATGCCAAAATTAAAACATTTTTCCTACCGTTTCTTTCCTGTCCCAATACATCAAAACTTGCACTTGACGATTCGTTTGTCTGTGCTAAAAATGAAACAGTTAATTTTAAATGGCACTAATAATTTTAAATTTTTTTTTTTAATTTAAATTATCATTTACGCTGGTGGTCATTGTCAGCTGTGTTTTCTTCGTCCTCCCCATCAATTGATGAATCGCTTGAAAATTCCATTTTTAATATTAAAAATTCCCTGAATTTTTTTAAAAATATTTCTCATTAAATAAGTAAATAAATAAATTGGCAAAGCAATTTTGGTCCGATTTAAAGGCATTTGAACAAAGACAGCAAAAACAAATATTCTGTTGAAATAAACGAAAGTCCTTGGAAGATGGGATGGGGAAGCTGCAGAAAAAGGTAATCCAAAATTGTAAACAAAATACAAATCTTTTAAGGCCAAATTCTGGCGATCCTTATCAGATTGGCCAATCTCCATCAGCGGATGGTCCGCTGATTTCGGACACAAATATAAGATAAAAAGAAGCAAAAAGATGGAATATGAAAAAATTAAAAAAAAAATTTGCCACTATATGGATGGGACGGGACAACTACGGTGAATTGAAATACCGTATATCTGGGGAATATTTTTAAACCCTCATCAGAGATTTTGTGATAATTGGAGACTGGGGGATTAATGGATATGGTGGATAAAAAGATAATATATGGTATATGAAATTTTTTGAGTAAATAAATTAATTTGCTCTATAAAATCTTTCTCTGGACCATTTTTGCTTATCTACAATATTAGAAAAACATAAGGGAAAATTCGGTGAAAATCATTTATATTCCGAAGCGGACAATTGACAGAGACATTTTGCTAATATTTAATGGTTTTTGTAAGATGCTAAAAGGAAAATTGCTGGTGGTTTGAGTCCGGCCAACAAAACAGATAATTATTTTATTTGTTTTTGTCAAAAGAAAAATTATAATTTTTTTAAATTTTTGATGTTTCTGACAACAAAATTGAACGATGTTATTAGTATCATTAAAAATATATTTCTTGAAAGTGTAAACATTTTGGTACATATTCTGAAACATATTAGCTAAAAGCACAAAATTTGGTCATTTTTTGAATAAAAAAAATCTGTTAACAAATCAGAAGTAATTTTCAAAATTTTTCCCGACGGCGCCTGTCGGCACCACCGGCGCACCCCCCCCCCCCCACCGATTTTTGCATCCCCGCAGCGCTTTAAATTTTCTCGCTCATATTTTATTGACAGGTTATGAACATAAAAACTGCGGTTTGTGTGACGCAATTATTTTGGCATCTCCGCAAAAATTTCTTGACCGAGAACTTTGATTGACAGCTTGCGAACATAAAAACCATTTCGACCTTGAAGCGCGGAATGGCACCATTTTTGTGCAAAATGAAACGCAAACGAAAATGAAAAAAAAACAATTGAACAAATATATCTTTAATGTTATTCTATTATAATCCTTCTTATTATCATATATTCATTTTGAGCATTTTTTCATTTTAATTTGATTTTTCTCACTTAAACTGTCGCACATTATATTGGCACAAGAGTGGTTCTGCAGAAAGCTCTCAAAAATTTGCGGAATATGAAATTTGGGCGCCAGAAAATGCTAAAATGAGTAAACATTTCTAGTTTTGGGGCCCCGGGATGTTACCTCGCTGAGTCTTTGTTAAGAAATTTTAATTTAAGTACCTTCATTACGATAGTTTTAAAAATATTTTTTTGTCTGTTGAACATACTTTACAAAGTGATAGAACTCGATAGAGGAAAGAAATGGCTTCAAATTGATATAAATTTTAAAAATGGAAATAATTATCGCTTTTGAATAAAAATAAAAAAAGGTTCCCGAAGTGCTCATTTTGTTGTCAGCTTGGGGGCCCATATTCAAAGATTAATTACTTTTCAAAAATAGAAGGAATTTCTCAGATTCGACAATATATAATTTGATAAAAAAAATAGGGCTCAATCAATCGATCGATAACAATTTTACAGAAAATAGATTATTCAGAAATAAAAAAATAAATAAATTTAAGTAAAAATTTTATACGCCGAATTGCAAAATCTTTTATAAATGATCAGCATCATTTTCTACCACTTATTTAATGCTGTTTATGACACCTACATAAAATCAAAATAAAGCTGGATTTTTTTTTCATTTTATTGCAAAAGCAGGACTAAGGCATTGTTGACAAAGGGTGCTTGGAAAATTTTTCGATGAATAGTAATTTCGAGATTTAATAAAAAGAAAACAAATTATAATTAAAAGAAAAGTATAAAAAATGATTGATTAAGTAGATCTCGTATCTTACCAAATAAGCAGCTCGACTCGACACAATCATTATGCCCATACATACATAGACATGCATAAATCTGTCATTCTCGGGTCAAAAAATTCGTAATAAGAGAGAATGTTATGGCAACGTGCAAAACAAAATGGCACATAAAATTAATTAATACTAGAGTGCCACGGGACCGGGAATTTTTGCCAAAACCGGGACCGGGACTTGCCGGGACCTGAGAAGCCGGGACCGGGACCGGGACCTCGATTTTTTTTCGGGACCGGGACCGGGAACCGGGACCAACCGGGACTTTTTAAAAATTCAAAAAAATTCAAAAAATTTTAAAAAAATTCAAATTTTAATTTATTTCAATTAAAATAATACAAAATTAAATTTTTATTTTGTTTTTTATTTAATAAAATCCAAAAGTTAAAGCATAATTAAATTAATGAAAATTTTCAAACTAAATTTATTTAAATTATTTTTAAAAATAATCATTTTTGGACTAAATAAATGATCGAACATTATTAGAAATTTATATTTCTTTTCTGATCATTTTTTTCGGCGCGCTTTTCCAAAAAACTTTTGTGGAGAAAGGGGAGACCGGCGGTGCCGATAGGCGCCGCCGGGGAAAATTTTGAAAATTTGAGTGTAATTTGTTAACAGATTTTCAACAAAAAGGCAAGTTTTTTGGATTTATTAGGCTCAATATGTACATATTTTCATTTAAAAAAAATAATAAAATATATATAAATAGAAAAATATATGAGAAATCATATTTTGTCGATAGGAAAACCATGAATATACTAGTACAAAAAGAAAATTCAAAATATTTTAATTTCCGTAGAGGGATTGAACCAGGGGAAAGAAGAAGACAAAAGTCAAGGGGACTAGCCACTAGGCCATTTGGACAATTGGTTGTAACACTCTTAAAAAATATTTTAATCATTTTTTTTTATATTTTTTCCTTTTGATTCCAATTTTCATCACTAATTTTCCACTCAGACCCCCATTCTTACCAGTGCTTGTTTTTCCCGGTTCCCGGTTGCCCTACCGGGACCGGGACCGGGACCTGAGCTTTTCAAAACCCGGGACCGGGAACCGGGACCGGGACCTCGGATGACCGGGAATTCCCGGCCCGGTCCCGGTCCCGGTCCCGGTCCCGTGGCACTCTAATTAATACCAATTAACAATTATTGCAAAAACACCAAGAAATGAAGTGGGAAGATGTACAACAAACAGTATGAGTAAGAAAAGCATTAAATTAATATATTTTAAAAACACTAAATTAGGAAAGGATTTTTTAAATAATGGTTTTTCCAAAAAAAAAACTAATGAAGGAATATATTGTTGGTTTGATTTTTCAGAAAATAATAAACAGTGATTAACATAATTATGCATTCCAATTACCCAATAAAAATCATTCAATTTACCAATAATATTAAATGATATATTGGTCAATTTCCCAAATAAAAAACTTTTATTTAAAAATAAACTATAAAAAATAACGGAACAAAAAAGTGAAAAAATCCACGCAGTTTTTTATGTGCTCATTAGGGCATGAAATTGGCACAATTTGTGTTTTTCGTATTTCGTATTTCGCATTTTATTTTTCGATTCGCAAAAACCCTGATATGTTCGTACACCATTTGCACTTAAACATCATTTTCTCAGTTTTGTTGTAAATTATGAAAGTTAAAGATAAAAAGCCGGGCTCTCGCCCGGTTGTCCCTTTCCGCCTCTCCCGACACCTTATTTCTAATATTTTTAGCTCATCAATAACTTAAATTTGAAGCTAAATTTGCATTGATTGCAGTGAAAGTCGGTTCAACTTCAACCAATTAGGGTCTATCAATAAATATTGTCGGCTAATCGACTGTCCATCTTTTATTGTTGATGTTTGGATAGTAAAGAATAGGGACTCCATTTTAGGCACAAAAAATTCTAAAATAGGCACCTAAAAAAGCAGAAAAAAATAGCAAAATAGGCATTAAATAGGCACAAAAATCCTCAAATAGGCATTATAAAAGTCATCGTAGACACCCCAAACCAAACGGAAAATGCGTTTTTCGTGCTTATCTATGCGTATTAAGTGCGCATAAATTTTAGGCATTTTCCTAAAAATGGAGTCCCTAGTAAAGAAACATTTTTTGTTTTAACACAAGTCAAGCGCTGCCCGTCAATTATGTAAAGGTTCAAAAAAATTATGGCCAGAACAACTTAAAAAACAAGATTTTCCAACCTTTTTGGTCATAAATTTGTTCAAAATTGACGAAATTTTGGAAATATACAAGATAAAAGAGCATCTGAAAGGCTTTCGAATGATACCAACAATGTTTGATTTGAAAAAATGAAAAAACTTTCAAAAAATTAACTAATTTCTCAAAAAATTCATTCTTTTTTCGGAATTTTCTTTGCTAAAATTCAAATTTAGCCATAAAAAGTTAGCCTGCTAATTTTTCATCTACAATGGCAAAAAATTAATTTTTAGATCGATTCTTTTTGCATGTTTTTGTATGTTATTTCTGACTTCTCGCTGTCTCAACTCCTACACAAATTTAAAATTGTATACTGTACATCATTTAAAATTCAAATTTAAGCCATTTACCGTACAATTTGTCTCATATTAATTCTCTTCTGCATCATCCATAAATGCCCCTCACTTTGTCTTTCACATTTGCTTCTTCTCCCTTCTCCCTTCTTTTCTTTATTCATTTATTTTCGTTCTCCGCCACTCTCCGATTTTTATAATTTATTCTCAGCTTCCGACAAATAAATATTTTTATTAATTACTTATTCATTGTGTTCGCTACTGAACATAGCAAAAGATTTTGCAACATTTGAGAAAGAGCAATAGAAAAACAAACGAAAAACAAATCATTGCTTTGTTCACCACCGGCGGGTGATTTTTTTTTGATTAAATTCGTAATTACACCGTTTAAGAATTAAATCTTTCCGAACGAAAACAATGAAAAAAACAAAATCTAAAATTCTGTTTGTCTTTTAAATCTTCTTCATTTCCCTCTTACGCTAAAAAACAAAAAAACTAAAAAAATATTTTAACTTAAAAATTATATAAAAATAAATAAAACTTATTCACCTCATTTCACAGTTAATTAAGGATTACACCAATTTTCATTAAATTTCTTCTGACAAATAAATGAGTGCAATTTTTACATAAAATGTCATCGTCAGGAAATTCGTTGGAACGAATGAAACATTTGTTGAGCACCGCTGAGCATTCGGATGTGCACTTTTTGGGGTACTTATGTCATTTACAGCCCATAAAAAAATAAATAAATTTTAAATCAATTTATAAACATTTCTAGGGGTTTTCGGGGTCGCTGATCACGAATTTAACATTCATTTTGACCAATTTTGGATCCCGGACCCGAACTCGAACAAAAAGTCGAAAATTCAAATTTTTGAAAAAATCTTTTTTACGGTGCGAAAATAACAAAAGTTCAACAAAATGCCATGACAAACACAGACAAAATCAACGCTCGCATCGGTACAATTGTGCAACTTGAGACCAGAAATTAAAAAAGACAGTCAAAATCTCCGAACTGCTTGCGCTATGGTTTTTTGAAAAATTTGAATTTTCGACTTTTTGTTCGAATTCAGGTCCGGGATTCAAAATTGGTCGAAATGGATGTAAGATTCGTGATCAGCGACCCCGAAAACCCCCTAGAAAAGTTTATAAATTGATTTAAAATTTATTTATTTTTTTATGGGCTGTAAACGACATAAGTACCCTTTTTGGTGGGGGACGGAGACGCAAAAGAGGCGAGATTAATTTCGAATTTAAATTTTTATTTTTAATTCAATCTCAATTAATTCCTACATTTTTTAAGGTTTTGCCCGCACATCAACTCATTTTGAAGAACGCTTCCGTTGTTTTTGAGGCAATGTTCTGTTTTGACGCCAACAAAGAACAAGGGGAAAAGGGTAAAAAATATCAAATAAAATAAATGATTGATTTGTTAATCGATTCGATTCAATGAGCCTCTGCTCATAATCATAGTTGGTAATAAGGCTGGTCCTCTCTACATTGAAACAAACTGAAAGCATTAGGGCTGTGCGAGAAGTGATTTTTACCGGGAACAAAGAAGCAAAAAACCCGAGAAATTTCCCGAGTCGGGAACCGAGACTCTCGCACAGCCCTAGAAAGCATCACTCCTGCGGGTTTCGGCTCCGCCCGAGTTTTTGGATTGTACTTTTTTTTCATTGTTGACCAAATCATCCTACAATCTTTGGTATCATTCAAAAGCTTACATGTTTTGAAGCTGTTTCTAAGCTATTGCTTGGCAATTCGACAATCACCAAAAAAAGGGGTCGGGGTCACTTCGCCGCGGCCAACTCGCCGCGGCCATCTCGCCGCGAGAAACTCGCCGCGGGGCCAACTCGCCGCGGCGCTATCTCGCCGCCGTCCAACTCGCCGCGGCCAACTCGCCGCGGCCAACTCGCCGCGGCCAACTCGCCGCGCCTAGTTTTTTGGCTATCTCGCCGCCAGATTTTTTTCGTTAAAAAAGTAGTCATCATCTCAATATTTTAATTATAAAATTCAAATGTTTATTTAAAAAGTCATTAATCAACAAAACCACGGGTCCATAACACAATTATTTAAAATTCCCCTGAGAAACTCAATAATTTTTGGACATCAAAATTTTCGATAACATTCAAAATTCGCTTTTCCGTCTTCCGAAACTTCTTTTCTTCATCGCGCCGTTCACGCTGTCACATAATCGGCGTCGCGCGCACGTTGATCCATTCGAAGAACTTCGATGAAGCGCCAACAAAAATCAGAATAAATTTTCTTTTTTTTGTGGGACCAATAATCTTTACAATTGCCGAGGAATCCATCGTCTGGAATTTTTCTTTCCTGCGTTAGCTTTCAATTTGAATCATCTTAGTTTGGAGAGAAAATTTGATGAAATGTATTATATTGAGACAAAGTTTTAATGTTTTTAAATGTATTTTTTAACGAAAAAAAAATCTGGCGGCGAGATAGCCAAAAAAAACAAGGCGCGGCGAGTTGGCCGCGGCGAGTTGGACGGCGGCGAGATAGCTCCGCGGCGAGTTGGCCCCGCGGCGAGTTTCTCGCGGCGAGATGGCCGCGGCGAGATGGTCGCGGCGAGTTGGGCGGTTCCCAAAAAAAGTTATACATGAAAATTGCAGAAAGTCGAAATTTTTGAGTTTTCTCTTCATTAATTTTTATAGGCTTGAAAACTTTTCGCTTTTTGTGAGTGAAAAGCTTTCGAATGATATCAAGATTGTTAGATGTTGTTGACAAAAAACAAAGTTATACTCCAAAAACTTGGGCTGGCACTGAAACAAAGTCCCATCCCAGATCATTTATCCCTTTTTTAAACTAAGAGTGTGAAATCGAAAATTTGAACTTTCGCGGTCCAGAAAACTCACTAAAATATGTTTTTACGACAAATTAATTTAAAAAAGAGGGCAGCCTTATTATTACCACTTAATTTCCAATTAGTCTCTGCTAATTGCCCTGTGGTGGAAGTGACCGACATTGAAGCAGCAGCGTTCAAAGTGATGTTGAGCTTCATCTACATGGAAGATTTAAGTGAATTGGAAGGAGACAATGCAATGGCAGTGCTTTACGCCGGTGAATTTTTGAAATTAAATTTATTAATTATTGAATTTCTAATTAGCCAAAAAGTACAATATCTCTGGCCTTATCCGTCCATGTTTGGATGTTCCAATCTCCAAATTGCGAAATGTTTTCTTGGCATATTCCCAGGCTCTCCGATTCGAATTGGAGGTAAAAAGGGTGAATTTTTTAAATTATTTATTATCCTTTTCACAATTTTGTTATGATTTTCAATGCTTTAAGGATTTTGCCAGCAAATGTTTGCATTACATTTGTAAAAATGCAGAAACATTGTTCAAATCAAAGGAGTTTTTGCACATTGATTTGGAAATGTTGTCCAATCTTCTCACTAATGATCGTTTGTTGCTCAGCGATGAATTAGAACTTTGGAAAGCTGTAATTTTGACTAAAATTTGATTTTAATTTTCGTTTTTTTTATTTAAAGGCAATCCGTTGGGCCAATGAAAAATGTCGTCAGGGAATTGCATGCTATTCAAATAATATACGTCGTTCAGTGCTTGGTCCGGCACTGTTCAAAATTCGTTTCCCAAATATCCATGAGAAGGATTTTGCAAAATGCGTCGGTAAAAATCATTGGAATCGGACAAAATAAATTTAAATTTTCACAATTTTATAACTTTTTACAGTTCCATACGGTGTGTTAACATTGGAAGAATTGCTCGGCGTTTATCAGTTCAATTCCCATCCGTTTTTGTATATTTGTGGAGCGCCCGATCTTTATTCGTTGAAATTTCCAAGCCACGGACGAATTTCTGATTGGAACAAAGCCAAGGGCAACAGAGATTTGTGGGAAAGTCTGTCGGGAATAGCCGATTCAGTGAAGCCGTATTTATCAAAGGATTGGCATGGAAAATTGAAGCACAAATAAGAAAAAAGAGGAAAGGCACTGATAAGAAGAAATGTTTGGGATTTTACTTATGGTGCGATGCAAAAGAAGGTCCAATTTTAATTAAGCTAAAAATAATTATTAATTTCTTGGTTCGATTTGGCAACTGATTAAAGTGATCAATTTGTTCTGCTTAATCAATCATTTTTTATACTTTTCTTTCAATTATAAATATAATGTGTGACAGTTTAAGTGATATGTACGTGCTAATTGCTTTTGTTTAAATATCATTTCATCATTTATCACGCTATCCGTCTCTTCAATTCCGTCAACATCTGATTTAATTTTAATTAATTAATTTTATTCCTAATTAATAATTCTCCCCCCCCCCCCCCCCCCCGCTGCATGGCCACCACCATTTATTCTCCCGCCAACCTCAAAAGCCATAAATTCGGAAAATCCCAACACTTCTTGTCCTTGGGCCAAAATGATTGAAAAATCGAAAGTTTCCCCTTGGTTTTGGCGGACCGTCAATGGTCGGGAAACTGCTTGGGATAAAGCTCGGATAAGGAAGGCTCCACCGCTGTAAGCTAAACTCTTGGTAGAAGATGATGAGTAACAAACTAACCAGCTCGTCACTGCTCAACACGCCGGACAAAGCTGAAGAAAAATTGGCAATTATGATTAAACCGTATTAGGAACTACAGTAGGCCAAAAAATCCCTTGCCAAATGAAATAAATTAAAATTATTTCCATCTTTCTCTGACATTGGGCGAGCATTCTTTGCTATTTTCGGTTTTTAAATATTCAGAAAGCTGTAAATAAAGAGAGCTGCAGAAACATAATTACTGCATAAATACAGCAATTTCAGACAAATTTCGTCAAATGGATCAGCTTCTCGGTGTTTGCAATCTTCACGCCAGAGAAATTCACAGAAGAATGTGAATTTGCGCGCTCTTTTGTTGATTTTTTAAAATCTTTGGGAGCAGCCCCAAAACAGGAAATTACCTTTATTTTTTAGAGAATTTTGTTTTTTTTCTTTTTATGCATAATTAAAAAAAATTAAGTTAGAAATATATTTTTAATGAATAAATAAATTTCGACCTTAACCCAAAAAAATCAAGTCGATTGATATTGCGATTCTCGATCATTCCTACTGTAAAGGGCAAGTAAATTGCATACCAATATCAGCCAAAAAATCCTTATTAATGATTGGAAATTGAATTTTGACCAATGCTTGGCCAAGCATTTGTCGGTAATTCTTCGCCGAACAGTCCATTCCTTTCTGCTTACATTGTCCAATGGCCCAACGCAATGTCTGCCAAAAGAATTTTTTTAATAATATATTATTGAAAATGCCAAAAACACATCCGGAATCTCCACGGGACTGTTTCCCTCTTTTTGGGAAGCTAAAATTTTTATTTTAAAATGAAATTTAAATTTCAAACCCTTTTCATTGGCGGGGCTTTGAGTTACCGAAACGGGGAACTTCTCGTCATATCGGAAATAATTCTTTTTTAATTTTAACTGTGTTTTTGCAAAGTTACCAGTTAAAATTCTCAAAACATAGAGAGTTTTTAATGACTATAATGTTTTTTGAAAAATAAAATTAAAATTCTCTCCTTTACAGTGAAATTTTTAAATTCATTTCTTGACTTTCATATATAATATGAAATTCAAACCAAGCTAAACCATGTGTTTTTAGAATTAATCTAACTTTCTGCAAATTGAATAATCTTTGTATATATATGAAAGTGATTAAATGAATAATTTTAGAGGAGTTTGTGAAAATGAAAAGAGCTATTTATTCTATGACGAAAAGGAAGGAAATTAAACATTATTTAATCGTATGGAATTAAAATAATTTTAAAACACATACAAAAAGCATCAAATATGAAAAAATAAGCAAATTTCATAGAAATTTTTGTTCGATCAAGCCCAAAAAAACAATTTAAAAGGGGCAGAAATGCCTTCAGTCCAAACTCAGTCTTGATTTGGATTTTCGAATTTAGAATTTTTGGTTCTAAAACAACGTAAATATTTGTTATGGAAGGATTAATGGCTTTTGTTTCCGTGTATTTAAACCGATTTTGAACCAAAAATGCTATTTTTGAAAATTTGGACTTCTGAGTTTTTGTTCGAGTTCGGGTCCGTAGTTCTGAATTTAGAACGATGTTCTAACTTTTTTGTATCACTAACGCATTTTCCACTGGTTTTTTTCTATATTTTGACCTTTTTACTGTTTCATTAACTTCAATTGACGCAATTACGCATTATCTTGGAGCCTCTTCGTGTATGAGAAAATATTTTGGGGTCATAATTCTGCTGAATTAACAAAAGTGATTTCTCTTCTTTTCGCCCCTTTTAGGTCATTAATTTGCCGTAATTTTATTGTGCCATTATGCCCATAATAGAAGTTAACCTTCAGCAACAGAATTTCCAATTCATTTACTTTATTAAAATCTCGTATTATTTCTACTACTCCCCCCATTTCGTATCCATTTTTAATCATTTATTTTTTTATAAAATATTTTTTCGCTATTGGGTGGGAAGAAACCTACGTTCAAAAGCTAAAGAAATTTTGATTTTCACTTAAAATTAATCAGTACAGGGAATTTAAATTCGACACTGAGTATTTTCGACACTAAGTAATTTCGACATTACATTTTCGACACAGAGAATCTTCGACACTGAACTATTTCAAAAACTTTCACTGTTTTCCTGCATTTTCGACACTGGACCATTTCGACATTGAGTAGATTTGACACTATTGAGAATTTTCAAAAATTAATGTCAAAATTTGATAGTGTTAGTATTTAGGTGTGGTAAATTTTCCTATTTCATTTTCTAATTCGTACTTTTTAAAAGGTTAGGTTGGTATAACTGAATAAAACGAGAAAACTTGCGCATCTCCAGTCAAACCCTGTGTCAGTGTTAAACAAAAAAAAATAATTCATAATGCCAAATAGCGATATGGGGCGCTAATTCAAAAAATATACTGATCAGTGATCACTAGGGATTCTTTTTTTAGGCACAAAAAATCGCAAAATAGGCACCAAATAGGCACAAAAACCCTCGAATAGGCACTAAAATAGGCAAATAACAAATTTTTATTAACGAATTTTGGCAGTAAAAAAAAAAAAAATTGATCATTTCTCAGTTGCAATTACAAATCAGATATTTTTCGAGATTTTCCGGTGTAAAACGCATGCGATTGTCTGCCAAAATATTTTTGTATGCCGAAAATGAACGCTCAACTTCGCAAGATTGAATGGGCGCATATTTGAACACTGCCATGACGTCCGGTGGTAGCAGAATTTGAACACGCTCTCCACGAAGCACCATCCCAATTTTCTAAAATTATAATTTATAAAAGCCTTTATCTGTAGACCCGACCAAAATTCTATCAAATCCCGGGTTATTTCGCAAAACATTGTTAAACTTTTCTTGAATCAACTTTCCAACACTGCCAGGAACCAATTTCAGTTCATTGCCAACATCGCTTACTATGTCCAAACCTAGAAAAAGGAAATTCAAAATAGCGAATTTTTTCACCAACTTTCAATGAGTGTGAGATTACGCGATTCCAAATTTCTAATCGCTCCGGGCCAATTGGTAAAATTCGATTTTATGAAGGCCAAATCTCCGCGAATTCCCGGACAGTCTAAGGCAATTTGTGATTGCCGGATTGCGTCAGACTCGGCGGGGTTAAAGCCTCCAATAATTGCTTGTATTTGGTCAAAATTTTTGCAATAATAATCCGCCGCGTTGATCCATGTCCCCCATCTTGTTATAACTGGTCTCGGTGGCAGCGGTAGGTCACAAAATTCGCGGAATTTGGCCACTCGTGAAGGCGCTTTTGAAAATGTTTTTTTGGTTTGCGCAATCAATTTGTCAACATTTGGGTAATGGCCACGAATTTCCTCGCAAATTCGATAAAGGCCATGACATAGACAAGTCAGATGGATTAGATTTGGGTAGACAATTTTGAGTCCCTAAAAAATTCATACTTATTTTTACATTTTTCAACAAATCACCTGCGCGGCTTTAATCATGTAACGCGCTCCGTCAGTAACAAGCAACCAAAGATCCTCGACCGAAATCAACTCACGCAGGTTGTCATTGATTTTAACCAATATTTCTCCCCCAGTTTGCTCATAAAAGTCGGGACTTTTATTTACATATTTCGGGATTTTTCTACATATTACATATGTACATTTTATACATATTTTGGACTTTTTCGCTTTTTTTTTGTACATATTTGAAATTTTTGAGGATTTTTTCCGGAAAATTTTTTAGATGCCCCAAAAATCCAAAATTTTGCAATTTTTTTGTACAATTTTCATTTTGTTTTCATATTTTGAGAATTTATAGAAATTTTTTGTGACAAATTAAAAATTTTTTTTTGAAAATGTATCCCTAAAGAATCGAATTTTTTCAAAAAATGATATATCAAAAATTAATAAATGAACATTCGGAAATGGTAAATAAATTTAAGAAAAAAAATAATAATTTTCCCGCAAAGGTTTCGGTGGGATATTTTTTGGCCAAAATGGATCAATTTGTTGTGTGGCCGTCAGTTTAATCAGTGCAAGGGACACAAACGGCAGCGATTTCTTCGCCAAATCGCGCGATATTATGCACAAAATTCAACAAAGGCTGCCAAAATCCAAGCGAAAATTTTTAATCGAAATGATTGACGCGTAAGTGAGAAAGAAATAATAATAGCACAAGACTTAATTTGGCTAATTACGAATTGAATTCTGAAAGCGCTTCATATAAATCAAAATCAGTGGGTACACAACGCCATACGGCGAAAGGGCACTGATAACGGAGTTGGGCGAGGCCCAAATATTACGACGCGATGTACGGGCAGGTCGGCCCAATCAATCGCTAATTAAATAACTAATTAAATGCCATTTAAATAAACATTACCAGTTACAGATTTCCACAAAATTTGATATTTGGTCAATTGGAATGATCGCCTTTGAAATTGTCATTGATCAACTGCGTTTGGAGGAGAAAAAGGCACCAATGAATGAGGTAGCATGGATGCGGGAGCAAAGCCGAATCATTCTCGAAATGGTTTTTGGAAATCAAAACAATAAGAACAATAGCGTGAAATCAGAATCATGGGTAATGATTAATGCCAACCAGTAATTATCGCCTAATTTCACTCTCTAATCATCCAATTATTTACTCATCGGATCAGCATGAGAAGGAACAACGGAAGAAGCGACATGAAATTTGGGCACCAGAAGTTTTGGACACTATGTATTAATTAAAAAATTAAAAAAACTAAATAAAATATTAAATTATGCTGTGATTTCATATTAAATAACCCAAATGGCGCCTTAATAATATATTTTTACTTAAAAATTAAAAAGTAGGGCATGTATTGAGATAAATAATTTTTAAAATCACAAATTCTTGTCAATAAATAAATAAATTTTGGAGATGAATTTTTGAGAATTTTCATTTCTCAGGGGGTGTGTTTTTGAAAAATTTTGGGCCGATTCTTAGGGTGTATTTTTGGAAAAAATTTTTAAGTCGATTCTTAGGGCGTCTATTTTTCGTTTTTATTGCATTTTTATTAAAAATTTTGGGCAAAACGCCAAAATAGGTGAAAATAAGTTTTTAAAAATTTTTTAAAGTAGCTTAACAACACCCCCAAAAAAACATGTTTTTCGTGCGTTTCAGGCCAAGAGGGGCTCATGAAAAAATATGTAAAACCCTAAAAATATTAGCCCTAATAATGAGTCCAGCAAAATACCTAAGCATTTTAATCAAGTAGGGAATTTGTGAAAAAAACTTAGGTAGATTCCAAATTTGATTAAATTTACTATACTTTTAAATTAGACCTGTATTTTTTACATATTTATTTATTTTTATTTTTTAAATTCTTAATATGGTGCCAAAAAATCCCCCCGCGAACGAACGAATCAGCGAAAAAACTTAGTCCAATTTGAGTTTTTTTTTTTAATTGCACATTTTGATTTTTTAAAATATTAATTCAATTGAATTTAACTTCTTTCTGCCTTTTCATTGTGCCGATTATTCGTTGCAACAGAAGAAAAAGTTTGCTTAGGAAAATGAAATAAACAATTGTTAAATTAAATAATTAAATGAATATTCTAAACTATTTAGAATCGCTTCATAACATACGATTTTTAGGTTTTTACCTATTATGAAAAACGTTTTTTTGGTGGTTGTTAAGCTACTTTTCGAGTTTTTAGTACCTAACCTATTTTCTAGGTTTTTAGAAGCTTAAAACTTAAAAAATGTTTTAAAAAAACCTATTTTAACCTATTTTGGCGTGGCAATAAAAACGAAAAATACACCTCAAAGTAAAAGCGTAAAATTTTGTCAAAAAGCAACAAAATTAAGCCAAATCAGTATTAAGTTTAAAGTTGTCAAGAAAATAAATAAATAATTTTGGAGATGAATTTTTGAGAAAATAATTTTCATTTATTGGGGGTGTATTTTCAGAAACTTTTGGGATCAATTCTGGTGCTATGTGATTTCGAGAGCGAGTGGTTTCGACAGTAAACTATTTCGCTTTTTTTCACTGTCTGCGCGTGATTTCGAATTTCGACAATTTGATCTCGACTATGAGACAGAGCATGCTGAGCCGATCCACAAAAAAACTCAGTGTAGGCGATCCACAAAAAACTCAGTGATCGATTGGTCATTTTCCGGAAGCCTATCGCACCACTTTCGGGGCATCAAAAGTGCCTGATCCGGAATCCGGACCGGCCCGGTTAAGAACAATTTTTTGTTCAGTTTTTCAAGGGATATCTCTCAGGCCGGGTCCGGTTCTTGATCCATTCACTTGGAGCCCGTCATGGGTCGGGCACATCTGCCGGAGGACCCTCAGCCTCGCCCCCGACCCTGTCGATGGCCAACCCAAGCTAAGCTTGGCGGTACCAGCGGCCTTTTTGTACAGCTCGATGAGCTCTACAAAACGGTATCAGTGGCGTCCGGCTGAGTCCACTACAAATGGAGAAAATTGGCGAGAAGTGATGTGAAAAATTGAAAAATTAAAAAATATGAAAATGACTTGCATCCGACCGTACATTAGTATTAACCGGACGGCACCGTGATTTTGTGAATTTAATAATTATATTTGTTTATTCAATTTTATCGATCACTGAGTTTTTTTGTGGATCGCCCACACTGAGTTTTTTTGTGGATCGACCTAGCACCGATTTGTTTTTTACACCAACGATTTATTGCCGCTTTAATTCATCAATACGAAAAATTATAAATAAAACGAGTGAATTGTTATTGCGTATTCGATAGCAAATTAAACGGCCTGTCCAATGATATCTTACTCAACTTGACAGATTCACTTTGAAAAAAAAATATCCCTCCACGACTGTACTAACTCCAAAAAATGACTGGTGCATAAGTTTATGGACAAAAATTTTAAATCATTAAAAATCAATCTATAAAGTTCATGAAAAAACCTGAAAACATACTACAAGGATGATTTGGTTGGATGAGTGATCGCTCCGCTATTCCGTATTATCACTCTCTTCCACATTTCTTCAATTTTCGTTCATCTCCCGCAGTTTTCCCCTGATCAAATTGTGCAAAACTGTGCACCAAATCCTAAAAAATTAAAAAGAAAAATATTTTGACAGCATTAAGAAAACAAATTAAATATTTGAAAAAGTATTTTAAGAATTTAGCCTGATATCAAAACTGTTTTCATAGACTTTCTTGGCGCTCTAATAAAGCCAAGCCCAGAATTGCGTTTTGGCATTGCAATTCAGCAATGCCCCAAATTTTTCACTATTCCTGAAGCATTTTTTCTGTTGAATTAATGCGATTTCGATGCCATTTTGGACATCAGGGAATTGCCAATATCATTCAATTTTATTTCAGGTTCGCTCATCTCTAATTTACACACATTTTCTCCTAATTCCGACTGTCAATTTTCTGACTTTCGCTATGTCACGTCTGTCTCCGCTGACTTTCCATTTTTTGGCTTCTGCTGTTGTCAATTTTGTTCACCTTTTAATTCAAAAAGCGGACACACTTTCTAAGCCAAAGTATGGAAGCTTTGCTAATTGTTTCACCAAGCAATTAATGATCGTTTTTAGTTTATTAGCCTTGGTGGGCCGCCGAGTTTCGTTGGATGGATGGATTTGAATGTGCAGTGAATGATACCTGCACCATTTTAATTCATACATTTTATTAATTAGCGAAACATCTCATTTTTAGTTCCTACTTTTGATAAACATTGTGATAAAGAAGATGAGGGCAGGGCAATTGTGAAGAATGTGACCCCGAATTTGCCCCCTTCCTTTTTTGTGGTCATGGCAGTTCTTACAAATTTTAATTTTCAAGAACTAGAATTAGCCTTACAAAAACAGATTTATTGCTAGTTTCATGTGCTTTTTCGTTAATTGTGAGTTTTTCCTATTATTCAGAGGATGGAGAACCGTACGGCAACTTTTCGAATTATGTCGAAAAAAATCGGCGTTGGAGATTATAAGAGAGAATTCAGCGAATAAAGAACTTTTAACAGCGAAATTAACAATTGGGGATTTTATAATTCCATTTCCTTTGGTGTGAGTGACAATTAAACTTATCCTTAATTGACCCAATAATGAACAATTAAGGAATTGATGGATCCGAGCGAACGCCCTTACAGCCTTTACGACAAAAGTGAGGACAAAGTGACATTGGCCATTGATGTCACAGTGAAAGAAGCAAAAAAAGAGGATAAATCATAAATAATTTGCGTCATTTTCTGACTGAAATCTCCCAATGTCTTTTTTTGTTTTTATCGTTTTCCATTTTTGTTTCCATTTAATCTTACAAAATTTGAAAGCTGTTAATTAAATTTAGATTTGAGCGTTTGTGTCGAAAATCCAGATGGGGATTATTGTGCATTATCATCATTTAAATTTGGGGTTCCACACTCTCAGCGGAATCCCCAAATTTGAATTTCCAGCCAGAACGACCCCTATTCCTTCTTTCATGCAAAAACGCAATAAACTGAGATGAGAACATACCTTATGGGCTCCCGGAAAATGCCTCATTGATACACAACATTATTTTTAAAAAATGCTTAAAAAATTTGTTGAAATCTCAAAAAACTAAAACCCATAAAAAACGAACATACTGTAATTGGGTTATTATTGAAAAGTGATAATAAATCGACCAACTGGGGATTCTCAGATGCTATTTTCATGGAAAATATGGGTATATAAAAAATGGAAGAACTGACAATAGAAATAGAGTTTTTTTAAAGCTCAAAATAAAAAAAAGTTTCTTCATAAAATTTTTGAAAATTTTTCCAAAAAATTTTGGCCGCCTGTAAACAAACCATCATAACTAGAGTTCGGGTACGGACCGGATCCGTATACGGATTTTTACGGATCCGTAGTCCGTAATCCGTATTTTTTTAGGCCGATACGGATTTTTACGGAGTACGGATTTTCCGGATTTTTAGTCCGTAATCCGTATGGATGCCTAGTCCGTAGTCCTGATCCTGATCCGTACAATTCCTGATACGGATTACGGATTTTTTTTCTGATCTTTTTGAAGGTGTGTGGAGTAAAATTTTTAAATTTTATGCAGTCAATGTGAGGAAAGAAGGGATTTGATTTGAATGTTTGGCGTTCCATTTGATGTTCATCCCCATTTACATGTTTCCCCTCCTTTTTTCCCATATTCAATTTCATTATTGTTTTATCATTATCGTTCATTCCCATATTTCTCCATCCCTCCCCAATCCGTCCCTTCTCTAAATATATTATTTTCCTTCTCCAAATAAATAAATATATATTCACAAGTCCATCGCAATTGACTAAGTGGACAAATCCTCCCAACCCAACCCCGGCATTCCCCCTCCTTTGTTTTCCTGACTTCAATCCGCCAAAACACTGAAATTGGGGAGTCAATTCCGTAAAATTTTAGATGAAAATCGAAAAAGATGTCATTTTTTTGTTGTAAATCTGTGAACAAATTTGCAATCAAATTTTAAAATTTTCCCAACGGTGCCATAGGCACCGTCGGACCCCCCCCCCCCCCCGGCTCCCATAAAACTTTTTGAAAAAGCGCGCCGCAAAAAAGTGGGGTGAAAAGCAAAGAAATGGTAGTTACAGAAAAATATTTGAGCTTTTTTTTATTTCGTTAAAATTTTGGCCTCAGCGCGGGAGAGGGGTATTTCATTAAGGCAAATTTCTAATTCGCCCCCTTGTACATATGTTATTTATAATAAATTTTTATAAAGTCTTTTAGCTCTAAATATTCAGGATTATTATTTAAAAAACCAATTTAGTGAACAAGAAAAAATTAAAAAAAAAATCCTGATCCGTATACGGATCCGTATTTTTCCTGGATACGGATTTTTACGGACTACGGATTTTACGGATTTTTAGTCCGTAAGTCCGTAATCCGTATGGCTGCCTAGTCCGTAGTCCTGATCCTGATCCGTATTTTCTCAAAATACCGAACTCTAATCATAACTGTGCTTAAAATTGATTGAATGGAAAAACAAAAAGTATTCGGAACATCTACAGACTCTGCTCTTTAGAATTGTTGCTTATATGTACAAAGAACACCTACGTTCGAATGAGCACTGTTTATAATGCCGAACTCAAGATTGGTATTTTATTATTTTTGTACAGACCGGGAATCTGAGAATTTTTTTTTTGCCAAATCGGGAAAATAAGCACATTAGCTGTACCAATTCATTACGAGTGATGGACACTCAACCTAAATAAGCACAGACTTAAGCGGGAAAAAGCACAGCGAACAGCCGTTCAATGGCGATGAAAAGCATAAAAAAAAGAAAAAGGAGCGAAAAAATTAACGGGGAGCATCAGACGATTTGCGAGTTTAAATGGCATAAAATAATGGCCAGAAAAATATTAAATCGATACTGAAAGACCCATTAATTAAATTATCATTCGCAATTCTTTCCTGCCATTCAGCAAATTGGCCAACCCCGTCCATTTTCACTTAATTACAATGCGCAACAGTTCATGGTTCTCGAATAAAATTGGTCTGGCAAAAATGACGACAATAAATGTGGCAAAAAAAAGTTAAATGGAAAATTTATTATTCATTTAACGATTTTATAAAAATGTGAAATTCTTATAAATATTTCAATAAGAGTACCCGGTTTTTCCATCAGTCCGAAAGAATAAAATAAGCTAAAAAATACCCAAAATTTGTTTTATCGACAAATTCGAAAAATAAAAGTTCTCGTGGCCGAGTTCGAACTTCTTCCGTGTCAATTTGTCTCAGTTTCGCTTCGTCCCTTTGTCTCTCCCTTCTCTGCCGTGCCATTGAAATTTGTTTATGTTAATTTGTTTTGTGAGATAAAAGTAAGGAGGGGACATAATAAATAGGGCTGGGAATTTAAGTCAAATGACTTTTTTTTGCTGACTATAAATGGCCTTAAAATGCCTTAAAAGTGTTCTACACTTTGTCTGAAGCCTCTTACATGCATTTTTTTGTGACTTTTTTTTTGACTTTTTTACACTTTTTGGGATTTTTATGACTTTTTTGAGTTTTTGCGACTTTTTTAGTGATTTTTTTGACTTTTTGAGGCAAAATTTAAATTTTAGTGAAGGAAATGCCGAAAAATACGACGAAAATTCAAAAAAATAAAATTTCGATCGATAAAAAGGTGCTGGGACGTTAGTCAAAAACCGCCACAATGAATTTTTTTTGTGTTTTGGGCATTAAACATCAAAATGGGCGTTAGTCAAAAAACCGCCAAATGAGACCCTTTATTTTTTCATGTCTTTTACTGATTATTTTGTATAAAATTATCTAGCAATAAATTTTAATATTTTATTTATTCATTAGATTCGTTTTTAATTGTACTACTTGTAAGCTCATTTGGAAAATTTTTTAATTTATTCCACATTTTTATTGATTATTCGGGGTTTCAAAAACGAAAAATACACCCCTAAAAATCGACTGAAAAACGAAAAATACACCCCTAAAAATCGACTGAAAAACGAAAAATACACCCCTAAACACCGAATTTTTGACTTAGGCTAATAGAGCATGTTAAGAGCTTTCGAATGATACCAAGGCTCGCCATTGGCGTACCGCTTCGCGGTCTTAATATTGTTTTTAAATTTAGATACAAAAACTGCTTGGAATTGCCAATTTTTACCCTAGTGATCGATCGAAACAACAATTTTTCAATTTTCATGCATTTTAGACATTGAATTATTCAGTCCTACCAACATTTTTGAACATCCATTGCATTTTTAGAATTTGGAAAATTCAGTCCCATGGGTAAATGGACACTTCAGTCCCGGGTCTGTAACTCGGCTCAGATTTTTCGCCGCGCTCTAAAAATGTACCATTTGACTTTTTGAGAAATTGAATAATATATCTTAACCACTTTTTCATCAGCAGAGGACGAATTTTCACTCGCAAGCAGATCGGATGTGTTTGGGCAAGACAGAAACGGTAGGAAAATATTTAATTTTTCTGGATACTGTAATATTCCAAAAAATTCTGAATTTATCAAAAATTCTGCTGCTGAAGGTTCACATAAATTATGGGCATAATGGCACAATAAATACGGCAAAATTATGACCTAACAAATAAGATGGGAGAAAAGAACAGAGATAATTTGTTTGAATTTAATTCTTTTTTGTTCATTCAGCAAAATTCTGACCTCATTCGGAACTGCTGAGCTTCATATACACTTTTGACCATATGTAATAGAACTTTATTTTAAAAATATTTATAACTGACGCATTTTCCGCTTACGACAGCACCAAAATTTTAAGTAAATTAATTTTTTTAGTTTTTTATCTATCATTTCGAAAAGCTGTAAATTTTTCTCGACGTCGCTTTCTTTCGCCTGCTGTTTCTTAATATTTTCAGCAGAATTGTTAAGTATATTTTTTAAGATTCCAACTCGGTTGGTTCACGGGAAGTGGTCAAACGCCCGAAAATGGGGTGGTGATTTATGATTATGATTTAAATCTGTATAATATCATTATTTGTAAAATTATGAAGAGCAAAAACCGTTGATTTTGATCAAGCTAACAAATCAAGATTTTTATTTTTATTCCATAATTTATATTTTCCTTCCTTTTTGTCATAAAATTCTTTGATTTTGATTTGCCATTTTTATTCTCTTTTCTGAAAAACCATGCATCTTTCGGTAATCGTTTTGCACAATAAAAATTACGAAAAATAATTATTTTTTGTTACTCTTCCTTTTTGGGTCATTGTTTTGCCGTAATTTTATTCCTTCCCCTCATTAACTAATATTTAAAAGTGACCATTGCCAGCAAATTACTCATTTCTTCACTAAAAATACAATACATAGATGATCCAATGTGCAGAAAAATTGGCTTTATGTTGATTTTTTGAATTCGATCACTTTTAAAAGTGTTCGAATTGTTAGAAAATTTCATATTTTTTCAAATTTTTAGGTAGCCGAAAAATATAAATTGTTTTTGAGTGTTCGTAGAAACTCAGTTCGTTTTCCAGCGATGATTTATCATATTTAACAGTGCTCTCGCTAGGGATGGCACTTAATTCCGATTTCCAAAAAATTTTGAAGGCCTCGGAATGCCGTCCCTGGTGCTCGCTCAGCAGACGAAGTCATTTCTTTGAGAGATTGACCAAATTTTTGTAAATGATATAGAATAACTTATCATTTGCGCTTCGCATTAATTTCGACTTTTTTATTTATAATAAATTAACTCTTGAAGAAGCATGACAATTAATTGATACAAATTATGAAGCATTTGTTGAGCACTGATGAGCATCCGGATGTGAAATTTTTGGTGGGGGACGGAGACGGAAAAGAGGCGAGTTTAATTTTTTAATTTAATTTTTATGCACTGATAAGAATGGGGATCAGGGACGGGCGAAACTTCGAGCTTCGTGCTTCGAGCTTCGAAAACTTCGCGTTTTTTGAGCTTCGAACTTCGAGCTTCGGCTTCGGGTAATTTACCCGAAGTTTCGGGAAAAATACACCCCTAAAGATTGAATTTTCGAAGTGAAAAATGCATTCCTAATTATTGATGTTAATGTGAATAATTGTGATAATGTTTATGAATTTTATAGATTTATTATTAAACATCTCGTCAAATTAATTCAAAATTAAATATGTCTTCAATATCATTTTATATTTTACATATTGTATAGCTATTTTTATATTATTTTTAACACAATTTACATTTTTAGCTTGAAAATGCCACCACAAAGCAAATATATTAAATATTTTAAAATTTCTCATGGAACGGCAAAATGTTTGAGCTGTAGTTATTCTTACAGCTCAAAATCTGCAACTTTTCCGAAGACGTGCCTACGTGAACATTTGCAGCGACATCATCCGGACAAATATGATCAATTAACGAAGGAAGAGGAAAAAGCAAATGATGTTGAAAAAACAAACGGGCAACAATCAATTCAAACTCTCTTGTTGGCAAGTACAAGTACTGATCGCTTGTGCTTAAGCCCAACAACGGCCAAAATGCCAAGAAATGAGTCGCAATTTTCTTCTTCACAGCCAACAATCGTCAAAAGCTTTTGTAATTATTTGGGTCTTTCAAAATTTTAAAATTCAATTTAAGCACAATGGAGTTCGGATGGAGAAATGACAAAAAAAGTTGATCACGCAGTAATGAGACTTATTTGCTCGGCATCATTGCCTCTATCTTTTGTTGAAGACCAAGCCTTGAAAAATTTATTGTCAATTTTGGCTCCAATGTACAAAATAAGGTCTAAAAAAAATGTTCTTGAAATTTTTTATATTTTAGAAGTCGCCGGCATTTTACAAGCGACGTTCTGAGGAAATTGTATGTGAAGGTGAAAGCCCGCGTAAAAGCGGACATTTTTAAAGCTGATTTTATTTCTCTTACAATTGATGGATGGAGTTCACTCGAAGGAAAGCATTCGCTGCTAAGCGTCACAGTTCATTACATTGACAGTAAAATGGAACCAACTTTTCGCGTGATTGAAGCAGTTCCGATTAAAGTTTAGTTAAGGAATATTTATTTATTCATTTTACCGTTATTTAGGGCAGTCATACTGGCGAAAAAATTTGTGGTTTGCTGAGCCAAGTGCTTAATGATTATGGTGTGAACGCTGAAAAAGTGCACCTTATTGTTCGTGACAACGAAAGTTCAATGCAAAAAGCGACTCGTATTGCCGGTTTTGAATCATTGCATTGCACTGCCCATAATTTTAACTTGGTTATTTCGATTAATCAAAATTTAATGATTATCTTTTCTTAATTTAGTGTGTGTGGGATGGATTGAAAAAACTGTCAATCGATGCATTATTAGAAAAAATTAAAAAATCAATCAGAAAGATCCGAAAGTCACGGGTTTTGGGCGATGAATTTTCGGCACTTCAAGACGAATCTGGCATTCCCCAGCGTAATTTAGTCAAACTAGCCACAATCTGTTTTTTAATATATTTCTATGTTTTTTAGGGAATAACGGTCCGGTGGAACAGCGTTTTTCTAATGCTCGAGCGATTTTACGAAAATGAGGAGGCCCTGGTGTTAATGCCGGCAAAAGACAAAAGTTTTCCAGTGTTTTCACCAGTTGATTGGAAAACAATGAGAAGCATTTGCGAGCTTCTTCGGCCAATTTACCGTGCGACCTTAAAAGTCCAATCAAGGAAGGCCGGACTTTCATCCGTGGTCCCTTTACTAAAATACATCGATTTTGAACTTCGCCGTCTGAGCACCGATTTTCCGGTTGTACGAGACCAATTACGGACTTCGTTTGCAAAAAGATTTGAAGGCAAATTGCTAATTATTTGATTCATTTTAAATATATTTTAAGGGTGGGAATACAGCGAAAAATTATTGGTCGCAACACTGCTTGACCCTGCGTACAAGGGAGCCTTTTTCAAAGATGCTGTCATTTTTGAGCGTGCCAAAGATATGTTGCTTAACGAAGCGGAAAGAATTGCCATTAAATGTGTTGAGGTATCATTATAAACAATTTCTTATTGTGATTTTTAATTTTAAGTTTGATACCAGTGAGTTGTTAGCGATGCCTGAAATTGAAGCGACGGAAGACCCATTTTTGGCTTTTGGAAATGACACAGTAGAAAATGACAATGGTTTTATGCTTACAATCACTCCAACACCATCACCATCATTAGCTAATGCCAAGGCTATGGCAGCTGGGGTAGAATATTTTTTGTTTATTTTTAATATTTTTACATATTTTAGCAAGTGGCTGATTATTTAAACAGCCAAATTGTCGACTGTGAATCACAAAATTTTTGGGCAAACCAAATTCAAGCAGCCAAATATCCATTACTGATTCCTTTAGTCAAAAAATACCATTCTACTCCATGTACATCAACCGAGAGTGAGAGGATGTTTTCTGCGGCTAAACTTATTGTGACGGATTTGAGAAAAAATTTAGCAGGAGAAACGTTGAAAGAACTCCTTTTCCTTCAACAGAATTTGCCTCTTTATGGATTTAAATTCGAAATTTAATTGAATTTTACTATATGGATAAATATTTTGGATTAAAAAAATTTGAAAAACTTCGTGCTTCGAGCTTCGAAAACTTCGGGTTTTTTGGGCTTCGAACTTCGAACTTCGTGCTTCGAAAAAAATTGGGCTTCGCCTTCGGCTTCGGCTTCGAGTGCCAAGCCGAGCTTCGCCCGTCCCTGATGGGGATCTGACTTTGAGAAGAATTATTATTTGGATTGGAAGAAAGTAAAAATTTATTGAAAAAAATAATTATCCTGCGAACTAAAAATTATTTTCTTAAAAATCCTCAAAACGGGGAATTTCCTCCCCGAGGGTCGGGGGGTGAAAAAATATATGCCCACACTGAATTCCACTGACTTATTTTATTTAGAAAAAATATTTTCCTTATTTTAATACTTTTAGATTATTTTTGCCCATAAAATGGTTTTGAAAAATTCTTCCGACGTATTTGAGGCAATGTTCCGTTTTGACTCCCAAAATTGGAAATCTGAAAATGGTATTAAATATATATATATGTCTATTAATTATACAAATTTGTCTTTAATTCTCCAATTAGTCTCTGCTAATTGTCCTGTGGTGGAAATGACCGACGTTGAAGCATCAGCGTTTAAAGTGATGTTGAGCTTCATTTACAAGGAAGATTTAAGTAAATTAAACGGAGACAATGCGATGGAAGTGCTTTACGCCGGTGGATTAATTTTTAAAATTTAATTTATTAATATTGAATCTTTTTAATTAGCCAAAAATACAATATTCCTGATTTGGTTGACCGATCTCTGCAAATCCCCTTCTCCAAATTGCGCAATGTTTTCTTCGCTTTATCCCAGGCCCGTCTTTTCTTGGAGGTGAAATAATATTTTAAATTATTATATTGAATAATCTCATCGATTAAATTTATTTTTAAAGAAAAACATCCAATGATTCGTTTTTTATTTAGGCACTCCGTTGGGCCGACGAAAAGTGCCGTCAAAATGCCATCGAATGTTCCGCTGAGAATCGTCGTGCTGCGCTTGGCCCGGCACTTTTTAAAATTCGATTCCCTCTCATCCCATCAGATGCATTTGTGAAGCAAATCGGTAGAAATCAATTCGTCATATATCGAGAATTTCTCTTTGTTTTGCAGTTCCTTCTGGCGTTTTGACAAATGATGAATTTGTCAGCGTTTATCAGTTCCATTGCCACCCTAACCTCCGTCCTATGCCCCGGCTTTTCCCCTTGAAATTTCCATGGCATGGACGAATTTCTGATTGGAACATTGCCAAGGGCAACAGGGGGACACTCGCGATTGGAAATTAAGAAATTTTCGAAATTTGCACGAAAGGAAGTGGGAAGTTCCCGAGAAAGTAAAAGGGAAGTGTCCATAAAAGGACTTCCGTGGAAAATATTGGCAGAAATAAGGACAAAGGAGAAAAGCACTGAGAAATGTTTGGCCCTTTTCCTTTGGTCGGAAAATGGTGAAAATAAATAAATATTTAAATAATATTGAACAATTTGTATTAAGAGAAGCCGAATTGGAGTTGTAAATGTTCTGCCACTTTACGAATTGTTTCTCAAAAAAATGGGGCGAAGGATTTGGCTGGGAAATTCAATGATCGCCTTTTAAACAATAAAAATCCTGGTTTGGGATTTGAAAATTTCATTGCATTTTCGGTGAGCCGATAAAACGAAATTAAGTATTTACCCTAATTAATGATAATTAGGAAGTGATGGACCCGTGCAAAGGTTTTTACGACGAAAATGAAAACAAAGTGATATTTGCCATCGATGTCATTGTGGAGGAAGAAAATAAGGCAAAATTCGATTCGAATCCAAATAAATCAAGCGGGAAAATTGAGATGGAAATTGACAAATTGTCGGAATTTGCGCAAGAAGTTTTGTTTAGTGAACGAGTCAGCGAAACTGTTTTTGTAAAGGGAATTCCGTGGAAAACTCGGCACAAATAATAGAGGAAGAAAGCAATGAAAAGAGTTTGTGCTTTGGCCTTGAGTGCTCCCCGAAAAAAGGTGCAAAAATAAAAATATATTTTATATTTTATTTTGCCATTTTTTAGACTCGAATTGGAACTGCGAATGTTCAGCAACCACTGGAATTGTTTCACAAAAGAGCAAAACAGCAGATGGTTTTACGAAAAGAAAAGAAGTTTTTAGCGCCAAAACTAAATGTGGAGGATTTGATACTGTTTATCACTTTTGCTGTGAGTGAAAATTAAAAAAACTTTTCGAAATTAAAATGACCATAATTAATTAAGGATCTGATGGACCCGAGCAAAGCATTTTATGACAGCGAAGAAGACAAAGTGACATTTGACATTGATTTTACTGTGGAAGAAAAAAACGGGACAAAAAAGCGCAAATTGGCCAATAAATAAGCTCATACAATCACTGATCATTCTGTTAATTTATCATTTGCAATTAAACAATTTTTTTCATAAAACTTCAATCACTTCAATTACCATAATGAAGGACATTAAACATGTAATTTTCAGATTTTTTTTGCGAAAGAAAGTCAAATTATCGAGCTTTTAGCTTTTACATATTTTGGTTTTTTACTTTATATTCGAACTTAAATACTTTTTAATCTATTGATGCCCATAATCTTAAAATAAGCAAGTTTGCACCAATAAACCAAAAAATATCTGTGAGATGACTTATTTTTTTCACCAAAAAAGTCATCTTAAGGGCACCAAATTCCTCAGATGAAAACGAAACGAAAATTTTGACTGTTGTAATTACTTTTATATACATTAATAAATTTTTAAAAAGAATAATGAAAAACTATTTTAGTACATATTTAAGTTTTTTAGCTCCTAAAAATCCTGTCTCAATGATAAGCCATATTCATCAGAAAGACTCATTTTGAGTTTAAAAATTAATTATTTTTAAATGCGAAGAAGTTTTACGCACTTTTGGCATGAGTTGGTCCCCGACCCTCGGGGAGAGAAATGCCGGGTGATCGGTGAAACTGCTTGCAATTCGCGCAGCAATCCATCAGTTTGTTTTTTTCAAATCAAGGACTGCTTGTATGGCAGCTTCTTTTACAACCTCGGCAATTTGTAAAGCAATATTGCCCATGAAATTTGAACAGAAAAATAAATTATTGACACGAAAACCCCAATAAATTCTCGGACTGCGACCGATACACTCGAACAAATTGGGATAATTTCTTAAGCGATTTAATTAAAATTAAAATTTATTTCCTAAGTATATAGCTTAGATTTTGATTTATATGAAATTTATTGTTTTGTAATCTAAAAATATAAATTTATCGAAAAAATAATCTTCCTTTAATTTTTCTCTCTTCGAAACACACACTCACTCTTTTGTTTTTCTCTCTCCCAGACAATCTGTTCCGTTCATTTTCTCTCTAGTACATAATCCTTCCTCCCATTTTCTCTCTGCCAGACACTCTTTTCCTCTCTTTTTCTCTCCCCGACACTCCGTTTCCGTTCGTTTTTCTCTCCAGTAACACTCTTCTTTTCATTTTCTCTCTACTACATACTCTGTCCTTTTATTTTCTCTCTATTATATACTCTTCTTTTCATTTTCTCTCTTTTTAGTACACACTTTTCTTTTCATTTTCTCTCTTTTTAGTACACACTCTTTTTTTCATTTTATCTCTTTTTAGTACACACTCTTCTTTTCATTTTCTCTCTTTCAGACACTTTTTCCTTTCTCTGCCTGACTTGCAGTTGCTGCTGCTTGGCCTACATTCAGCCAATCAGCGATTGAAGTCGCTTCGTGCGTTTCTTCCAACTCAGCTGTAAGTACGCGTCCCAAATCGATGGCTCTCCTAATCAAAGTGGCCATTTTCATTTACACACATTTTCACGAGCAACGGTGCGGAACCATTCAAGGTGTGTGTAAACGATCTCATCCAATTCATACCAACTTATCATTCATTACCTAATTACCAAATATTTAATGAACTCCCTTAGCATTTCCTTTTTCAAATTTAGCTTTTTGCGATGAAAATAAACACAACTTTTTATTAAATGATTTCAAAACAGTGCCAAATTCACGACTCAATTTGCTCACAAACAATTCTTTGTGTCGTCTGCTGCGCCCCCTCGGGGGATCTTTTGGGCAATGTTTTGCACTTCCCTTTTCCATTTGTTTCCCCCCGGGCGATGCGTTTCAAAAGGCATTTTTTTAAATTTTGTTTACTTACAAATTCATTCAATGTATTTTTGCAACTGATTTTAAACTTTTCATGTCCTCATTTTTATTAAAAATTGAAAAAAAAACTTCACATGAACATAAAAAATTATTAAAAATAACAAAGATACGAAGTTTAATACCTATGTATACTATGTGAGTAATGTTAAGCAAATTAACTAATTGCTGGGGTTAATTGCAGGCATTGAGATCGATCAATTCCAATAAAGGATTTTATTCTTTAGGACTAAATGTAAGACCAATTTTGGTTGGCCGTCGGTACTAAATCGACGCCGCGGGTAAAATAGGAATTTTTAATTAAATCGGTTAAGAAATTATTCCAATTTGTTCGAGTATCCGAGAAATTCTTGGGTTTTTCGTTTCAATTCTTGAATCTTTGAAAGCTTTAGGCTCTCGAGCAACATAGCGATTAATTTGTTTTTATATACCTTTTCTCGAATTTTGGTCCTTTGATTTTCAAACATTTTTCTCTTTTCTAAGATTTATTTTTCTGTTTACATTCATGGGCAATATTGCTTTACAAATTGCCGAGGCGGCAAAAGAAGCTGTCGAACTAACATTCTCTTATTTGAAAAAACAAACTGATGAATTGCTGCGCGAATTGCAAGCATTGAACGACGACGGCATCGACACCGACTGGCTGGGACAGCGGCTTACCGAAATACGCAGATACCGTATGGCCAATGGCATTTACGCATGGACTCGTGAAGACATCAAAAAATTTCTGGAGACAAAGCGGCAAAAATCTCGGGTTAAGCACAAAGATGAGGAGACGGCGGAATCGGAATTGGTTGAACTGATCGCTGTGGCATGCCGAGCGTGTGAGATCAGCCTAGGTGCTGTTGCAGTAAAACAGCACAAACTGCTGGGGGGTTCAAAAACCCAAGGCTTTATCGGTTATGTTTTCAGATCGACCAAAAAGCTAAAAAATATTATCCCATGTTATTCTCTAGCGACGGAAAATGCGCTTATCTCTCTAAAGGCCCAAATAGGGAGACTTAACTTTTTGTGATATTTTTAATTAATGTATTATAGTTTAAATTAATTAATTTTTGAACATCATTCGGTACTCCTAGTTTACCTGATACTTTTAACATACATTTTCAGAAGCCTATAATGTGATTTTGAATTTAAAGAAAATAGTTTTAAGAGATTTTTAGGGTCGCTGATCGCGAATTTCGAATTTTATGCTTCCTGTACCCTGTACCAAGGGTACCCTCATGGGCAAGATGCCAATGAAGATATCATCCATATAAATTTTCTACTTTTATTTTTGTTCGAGTTCGGGTCAGGGGTTGAAAGTGGCAAAAATGGGTGCTGTATTCGTGATCATCGACCCTAAAAAACCTCTTAAAACTTATTTTCATTAATTTCAAAAACACATTTATAGGCATTTGAAAATGTTTCTTAAAAGTATCAGGTAAACTAGAAGAGTACTCATCATCATAAAAAAGTTCAAAAATTTTGGAAAAAGTTTGATCCGAAAAGGGGAATTGTGTGCCGAATGGGTTGCACTACGTTTCCTTCTACCCCTCCGAGAAATTCTGAAAAATTTTTTTTTGCTAACAGAAATTTTTCAAAAAATCTTAGAAAGTTAACTCTATGAAAAACATTTTTCGAAAATATTATGGTGAATTATCAAGTTTTTTGAAAAAATTTTGCAAAAAATCGCTGAAAATTTTTCAAAAGTTCTTGGTTTTTCGCCTTTCTTGACCGGATTTTATTCTTAAATGAACCCATTTAAGGCTTCAGTCCTCGTTCCATCCAAATCTTCTCAATTCTGTTGATGTTTCGATCCTCTTGTGGTGCCAATGCCAATGCCAATGCCAATTCCAATGCGCTTCGTCGTCTCGGCTGTTTACTTCAAATTGCAACGGGCGAAGGCAAAACAATCACTGTGGCAATGTTTGCTGCTGTGAAAGCATTGTTGGACAATGTTAAGGTAAGCTTAGTGCTTATCGTGGTGCCAAATTTTTTGACTGTCCATATTAAATTTTGTCATTTTCATTACACAAATGTCACAATTATTCAAACAGGTTGATGTGGTCACATGTTCCGAAGGGTTGGCACGGCGAGATGCGCAACTCCTCGCAGAATTCTACGGCATTTTCGGTTTGAGCGTGGACGACTGTACTGATAAAGGCAGTTTGGACAAAGCGAAGTGTTACGGTGCCGACATTTTGTACGGTGACATTGGCTCATTCCAAGGCGACATTTTGCGACATGAATTCAAAGCGTACAAAGTGAGGAGACACACAAAAATTATTACGCGGAAATGCTTAAATATTTCCCATCAAAAAGGGTTTTATGCCTTGACCGGAAAAATATGTAAATGATACTGTATGTTGTAAATATTAAATACTGTAGTATGTATTTAAGCATGAATTGGTAGAGAATATTTACTGTACCCTGTAAAATAATAACACTTAAATCCACAAAATATTTTATTTTATCAAAGAAAATTCATTTTGAAGAAAGTACGCGGATCTCCAGCGCGTCCATACGAATCGGTGGTCATTGATGAAGCGGATTCGATGCTGTTGGACCAAGTGATAGAGGTAAGAAAATCCAAAATACATTTTACACAAACCAAACTGAATCCCTGTAGATTCAGCATGGATATTTTAACTTTGCAATAAAAAAATATAATTAAAAATAGGAAAAAATAATGAAATTTGAATGTTTAAAAATATTAAATATTTTAAAAATTTTCCAGGTGCTGCCAAATTTTTACGATTAAAGTTAGGTCCCCTGTTATTTCCAGGGCCATTTGTTGATGCTTTCTTTCTCCATTCCCGGCATGGAATATTTGGAAAGTCTGCAATGTCTACTTTGGTTTTGTTATACCATATACGGTAATTTTACATACAAATGCTATTTTTTGTATTAAAAATGTAAAAATATAATGAATTCATCCCTAAACATAGTATTTTTAATATCATAATTTAGTCTTATCTGTTATATATTTTGTTGGGTTGTTTCAAAACTGCCAACTTTTACAAAAAATGTAAATTAAATATTTTTCTTCGAAGCAACCAGAATAAACATAAACCTTGCTATTTTGCATTAAGTTCCCCCATTTTTGAGTGAGAGAGAATTTCTGAAATATATTTCCATTTTTTCAAATTTAATTACGTTTCAATTACGTTTTTTCAACCCAATAATTTCTCAAGAACCAACGCCTCATCCGACTGATTCTCGTAAACTGCTCCTCACAGTTAACGGTGAATGCGTTGAATGTGATGCCACTGAATTTGAGGAGCAACTGCAAAAAACTGCTGAACTATTGATCAGCGGAGAAACGGTAAATGTGTACGTACAGTAAGCAAAGTGCAATACCGTATGCAAATGAAATGAATTAGTTAGTACCCATCGGGGCCCATAAAAGCGACCGTGAAATTATGAAAATTTTAGCGAAATTTGTTTATAAATTTACCAAATCCTCTTCCCCTGGGTATGGTCCTACTAAATTTACCATTTTCCATTACTAAGCTGAAATTGGAGGGCAACCTCACCATTGAAATCCAAATTCCTCGGCATCTGCGCAAATTCGTGCGCCAACAATTGCCAATTTGGTCTCGGTCGCTAAAAAGTGCCATTCGAATGCGCGAGGGGCGCGAATATTGCGTCAACGAGGGCAAAGTGGTGCCAATTGACTTCCAAAACACGGGCGTATGGCAGCGGAACATGCACTGGTCACACGGGCTGCACCAATTTGTGCAGATCAAACACGGGCTGAGCATGCGGGCCGAGACGCTGATCACCTGTCTGATCACCAATGCCGGCTTCACCAAAAAGTGACACTGAGAATTTTAAATAAAGGGAATTGACTAATGTGATCAGAGTTACTTACTGTCAGTGGTATACCGTATACCTTGAGTTTTTTGAAGAATGATCACAGACTGGATCTCGAAAATCTAAATGCAATTCCCGAATCTAAGTCTGATTTTGAATTTTCCTAACTCTATTAAAATGGAAACTTTTTTTTGGATCTTTTTTTACGCAATTGTCCAAGAGTTTTAGGCTCCTCATTAAAGAAACAATAATTTAAAAATTCTTTATGCCCCTTCTCATACTGTAGATACCGTGAGGTGTATGGTCTGAGCGGAACGCTCGGGAACAGTCGAGAACAGACATTCTTGAGGGACACTTACAACACGGACATTGTGCTCGTTCCGACATTCGCAAAATCGAAGTTACAACAGCTGGACCCCATTTATGCAGATGATCGAACTGATTGGATCGACAAAATCAGAGAGAATGTAAAATCTAAAGCCTAATTTAAAATTCAATAGACAAACAAACAATGATGAAGTATACTGTATTTTTCTCTGCGAAAACTACATACACACGCAATTTTGTGAAAAACTAAAACAGTATTCTGTATAAACCAACGAATACTGTGTTGGATTTCGCGATTAATCGCAATATGTAAATATTTGAGTTTGAGTCCGGGGTTCGGAATTAGGCAAACCTATGATCAGCAGATTGTGAATAATACCATACATGGACAAGGGGGGGGGGGGTCAAAAATTTCCCTTTAAGCAATACGAAATACCCCCCCCCCCCCACTCCCCCCCCAGAGGCCAAAATTTTTAAGAAATTGAAAAAACGCTCAAAAATTTTTCTGACGACCTTTTTTGCTTTCAAGCCACTTTTCACCTTTTTTTTTTTTGCTTTCAAAGCACATTTTTGCGGCTTTTTTTCAAAAAACTTTTAGGGACTGGACGGGGGTCGGTCCGGCGCTGTCGATAGGCGCCGCCGGGAAAATTTTATGAAATTTGTTAACAGATTTTGTGCAAAAAACGACCGATTTTACCCAGTTACATGAATTTTATTAAAAAGAATTTATTCATAATAAATTTACGAAATAGAAAATAAAATTCAATTTCGTAAAAAATTTACGAAATAGGAAAAACGAAATTCAATTCAAAATCGTAAAAAATTTGCACAAAATTTTGATTTTTTCCTCAACTTCTTAAAATTTCCCATCATTACGGCTACCCGACATTTGAGGATTTGACTTTTGAGGACCCGATTTTTGAGGACTCGACATTTTGCCTCGGACCCCCGTACGATTTACGAAATTGACCCCCTCCCCTTGTCCACCTATGAACAATACAATTGAAAACCCCCCGAATAGTAATTTTGAAGGAAAAAAAAGTTGAACTAGGGACTACAATTCTGCACCGTTGATATCCATTGCATTAGCAAGGTGCTACCAAAGAAAATAGGCTATATTTATGCACAATAAAATGTTTTACCAATTAAGGTGTTCGATGTTGTTGTGCGCCAAAAACGAGCTGCACTGATCATTTGCGAGACTCTTGAAAACATGACGGAAATTAGCGGTTCAATTGTTATGCCGGAGCTCAAAGTGCACAAATACGCCGACGATCGTGACAAATTTCCGGAGTCGATTAAACCGTTGGATTTAATTTACACGACAAACATTGGCGGACGTGGCACTGATTACAATGCCAGTCCGGAACTTGAACAGAACGGCGGCATGCATGTCATTCTCACATTTATGACGAACAACGAGCGGGTGCAGCGCCAGGCATATGGTAGAACGGCACGCAAAGGCCAAGAGGTGGTGGTCATACATTTTTTAGGGGGGGGTCGACCCCCCCCCCCCCCCCCCTCGCTCGCAAAGAGGGCCAGCGAGGGGGGGGGGGGTTCGCAGCGAAGGGGGGGCCGGTGTAAAAGAGGTGGGGGGAGGGGGTCCGCAGCGAGGGGGGGGGGGGTCGCAAATTTTGAAAAATTTCTTAATAAATTCATTAAAAATCCAAAAAAATTTCCCCGGCGGCGCCTAGCGGCACCGCCGGAACCCAAAAATCCCAATTTTTCTTAAAAAAATGGCTTAAAATCGCAAAAATAGGCCATTTTTTGGTGAAAATCTGTTAACAAATCGCATTAAAAATTACAAAATTTTTCCCGGCGGCGCCTATCGGCACCGCCGGCCCCCTTGTTTCCAAAAATTTTTTGGAAAAACCGCGCCGAAAAAAAAACTGTTTTTTGAAAAGCAAAAAAAAAAAAAAAAAGGTCTTCGGCGGCCGACCCCCCTTCGCAAAATTTTTGGCCGACCCACCCCCCTTTTTTATGTATGGTGGTGGTTGTTGTATTAGATGGCATACCAGAGTAGGGGACAGAACAATGATAGTTGAGAAGTGCGGGACCGGGGTCGGTCCTGGAATTTCCGGTCCCGATCGAAAATCTAGGCCACGGCCTTCCCAGCAATTACCAGTCGGTTTTCCCAAAACTTCCCGGTCCCGCTCTACTCTAATTGATAGTAATTCACTATCCCATCCCCTTAATGCTAACTTTCTTTTATGGTTTGATCAAAAAAAACGCTCAATTTCCTTCATTTTCACTATCCCTTCATTTGTTTGATTGGCATTTTACTGCACATTTTACACCTTTACCTTTTCAGGGCACCGCTCAGCTAATTGTTTTCAATAGTTGTACCATTGATGTCCGTAACCGTTTTGCTGACCAAGTGATGACAAACGGTGAACAAAAACTGCTGCCATTGATCACGCTCAAGGAGGAATTGTTCTCAAAATTTGCCAAATTTTATGGCCAAATTCGAGAGGAGAGCAAAGAGGACGAGCGATTGTTGAGCCAAGTGGAGGAGCACTGGGGATTTTGGATGTACGAAAAGTTCGATTTGCGCAGCGCGAACGACGAGGAGGAGAACAGCAGCAGGCCACTCCCGAGCAGGTCGGTTGTTTGGAGAAACGCACAAATTTAATACTACTGTAATCTTTCATACACATTTTTTCGTGTGACTAATACTGTAATCGCGAAATGGCACTCACGTGGCACCCAGTCTCAATGGTAGTTAAACACCCAATTACCGTAGTCCTGAACATACATGAACAAGGGGTGCGTCAGCAGACAGGGCGAGGCTTCCTGCTCTTTCCCTTGAAATCACTGAGTGTCCTTGAAAATGGAACTATTGGAATTTAATTAAGTGTTGTGCTTCACCGTGAGTTCGACCTGTTCATCCAACAATTGCGTGGGAAAATCAGTGCCAAAGATTTGAGCATTTATGAAAATCCGTCTTATTTGGTGCTGAAGGCATTCGACTTGTTGTGCAAGGATGAAGACCATATGGCACAAAAACATTTGGAAAAAGCAATTGAATTGGCCGGGGGCGACACTTCTGCCTTTGCTACGGCGGCACATTATTTCATGGCATTGGCACTTATCGAACAGGGAAATTATCAACTCCAAAAGTGAGTCGTAGGGAAAAGGGTGAAATTCGAAAAAAATTGTTCACGAAATTCCCTAAATTAGACATTCCTTCATTAATTCCAGAAAAGACAAAACCATTAGTCAGTGCCGTAAATATCAAAATGACGCGCTGGAATATTACCGGAAGGCAATTGCTTGCGCAGACAAATTGAGGGAATGGGTTTCTGTCCCATTGATAATTAAGCAAACGGAGGAAGGAACTGATCAGCTGCGTCAGATAAACAACAAAATTCAGCTGCTCGACCAACTCCAAGCAAAGTGCCAAGAATGCATTACCGTAAGACAACAATTGTAAATAATATACGGTAGGATTTGTGGCAATCATTAATTTTTCAGTACATTGGCAATTGCCCTGCGAATCGCATTTGCAAATGGTCACGCTGGGTGGACCCGGACCCGGACCAAAAAAAGCCCGAGATGGACGAGCTGCGCGAGTTTGGCATTCGCAGTTTTTACGAACTTGGCTATGCAAAAGCCCCCAAAAAGTGGGGGTCCATCATAGGAATGGGCCTTTTGGGCCTTTTCCAAATCGGAATTGGCTTGGCATGCGTTTGCTATGGACAGTTTGGCGCTGCTGCAGCACTGATTCAAGTGTGTCCACGTTATATCTTTGCACAATATTTAATTCGTCGGGAGGAAAGCAGCGACCGAATTGCATTGGAATTTCCTCCTTTTCCTCCAATTAGAATTACGGCTCCTTCCTTCCATGTTTTTTTGTGAAATTTTCTTGTGCCCACCGGCATTTTTGGGCCTATTCCCGACCTGACCCCCCCCCCCCCCCCCCACATGTCCCCCGACGGTCCGCGGCAGGGTTGTTCCGGGTCACCCGCATCCCGAAACCAGACATTTTTCCCGACCCGATAATTTTGGGTCGGGTTTCGGGTCAAAATAAGATTTATATTTAAAAAAGAAATTCCGACTTAAGATTTTGTGGAATTTAAATAAAACAAAAATTAAAATTTTAATTAAAAAAATCAAAAAAAAAATTAAAAAAACAGAAATTCATAACCATAACTTTTTGTATACTCATTAAAAAATTTTGAAATTAATATTCTGATAGATAAAACATAGAGCTATTGAATGATACCATGAAATATTAATTTAGTTGAAATTGGGCCAAGATATGAATTTATATGTCTTACATTTTTTATAAAGCACAACAAAATACCCATACATATTAAATTCAAAATTTCATTTTCAGAATGGTGCCAGCGATATCTTCAAAGCAGCAAAGGCCGCCTTTGGGGACACAGTGATTAGCTGGGCCCAATGGGGCGTGGAGAAAATCGTCTCTTATTCCATCACATTTTTGAAATGGGCGGGCACAAAAATAGTGGAAAAATTGCACCTCCGCAAATTCACCGACGCGATTGGACTCACCTCAAAACAGGCGGCATTAATCCCGCAAAAGAGTGAATTCATCAAAGAGACATTTTTCAACTCAATCTCGCAAGAATTTCAACGTAAGTACCGTACAGCATACGCATACAGTAAGAAAGGCGGACAGAATGACATCATACATATACTAGTGGTGTCTCGAGACACCCCCTACCCTCGTCGTAAGAGGCCTCGACACCTCCCCCCCCCCCCTTCCTCGTTCTAACGAAGGGGGAAAATTAAAATTTGCACAATTTCCTATCAGATCACCGGGCTTCCCCCTCCCATTTCGCCAGAAAAAATTGGTCTGAATAGCAAAAAAAAAAAAGGTCGCCGCCGGAGAAAACGTATGAAAAATCGGTTCCGAGATACCCCCCCTGTTGGTCTGAGACACCCCTTGTATATGTATGAATGACAGACACACCAATGTTGTCTTTCCAAAGAGTAGACAAACAATAAAAAGTGGCATACGGTAAAATAGTCTGGAGAAATAAAAACAGTAGATTGTTATTTCAATTATCTTATTGTATGAAGAGACAAACTCGACCCAGAGGCATACCGTAAAATACTAATAATTAACCAATTCGTACTGTAAAACAATTAATGCAAATGACCAGTTTCTGTTATGCAAATACAGTTTGGCTTATTGTTAGATTAAATATGGGCATTTAACAAATAAATATGTATAGTTTGCCTATTTGTGCTTATCTTACGCTATTATAAATGATATCCTTTACATCCTTTTACAGAAATTATCGTCGAGCAAACAAACTTAAGAATTGATTTGCCCGCGTTCCAATTGGTCAAAGGCTTAATGTTCAGCTCATTCAATGCGGCGCCAATTCCATTTAAAATGAATTTACAAAAGGCGACCTGCCTTTTTGGCATTCATTTTGTTCGACAAGCGTCCGACCAACTCATTCGAGAATGGGTGAATAAGAAGTTCAAAAACACAAATGATTTCGGATCATTGCTTGGAAAGGTAAAGCAATTTTAAGTCGATGGAAATGCTTATATCTTAGCATGGTTAATAGTAGAATAAATAATTCTTTTTCGAATTAAGGAATTAATTTTACATATTATTTACTTTTTATCCTAAAAAACATAAACCAGAAAGCAATTAAAAATGAAAAAGCATTTTAATTGCGTGTTGGTGGAAGTTGTTGCATATTAATATTTATTTTTAATAATACTTATATTTTAATATATTACATAATTTTCAGTGTGCTGTTGAGGGTTTGTTGCGTGAATGCAATAATCAAATATTTGGCTCATTGTCGTGTAAGCTGGACGAAAACATGAATGAACAGTTAATGAAACAAATGACAACCGAAATTGGGTAATGAAATAAATATTTAATAGAGACCGGATTTTCTAAATCTGCCTGGCCGGGCTGATATTTTCAGAAGCAACCGGGTTCCGGGCCCGGCCTCTCAAAACCCTGCCTTCAAATTGCCGGGACCGGGTTCGTAAAAGACCAAAATTATCATTTCTATAAAGTAGAATCTTAGAATAGAAAAAATTTAACCAGAAAATCGAAAAAAAAACATTATAAGCATTATGCCAAAGAGATTCTCGAAGGAAAAAGAACAAAGTTTGGTCAAATCATAACCCGGAAAAATGCCGTGTTCTGGGCCGGGTTGCATTTTTAAAAATGCCGTGTTCTGGGCCGGGTTGCATTTTCAAAAACGACCGGGTTCCGGGCCCGGCCTCTCAAAACCCGGTAAACCCGGATTTTTTCAAAAATCGCCGGGCCGGGTTGCCGGGCCCGGGAAAACCCGGTACCGGGCCCGGCCCGGTCCGTTCTCTAATAACAAACTTTGTTAAGAAAGATCGACACATTTTCAAAAAATGCAAATTAATTGCAAAGTTTAGTGGGGAAACAATTCGTCTGTCGGAGAGTCAAGTGAAGCAGGTGAAGGAAATGTTGTCGGGTGACCACCGGTGGGAGAAGGGCAACGAATCGGAGGCCTTCCAAAAGATGAAGCGAGAATTAGGCTGGGAAGCCAAATACGACCCAATTTTGAGCAAAATTGCCCAACGGACGGTGGGCATGACAAGCCTTGTGGAGAAGAACATGGACGACCACGCGGCACACTGTGCCGAAGCTTTGCTCAGCGAACTATCAAATCGGCAGGATTGGGTGCGAATGAACCCATCCGAGGCGCAATACGCAACAGTGGACAGAGAAATGTGTGTGGGACTTGGCCAAATCCAAGACACTTTCGTCCAAATTTAGCTTTTTTTTTAAATTCAAATTCGACCACGACGACTACCTTTTCATGACCTCTTGAATATTTTTTTAGAATCCTTCATCTCGAATAACTGACATTTATTTTGACCAATTTCTAACCCCTAACTCGCTTATCAAAAGGGTCCTCTTATCTTCTATGGTTTTTATAAAATTCAAAATCGTCCACTTTTTAATTACATTAAACTGAAATTTATTCATCCAAAAAAAATAAATTTGGAAGACCAACTTTAACGAGAGAAAGATTGTATCGTTCAATTTCAAATTTTCAGAAAAAATTGGCAACGGAAGGCAAATGCGTCCATTGACCCACACTTTGTGCCCCCCGTAATTAAGCGGGAATTGTTAGCGCTTATATCGGAAGGTGAATCTTCGTCAACTTCTGCTTCTCATTCACTGCCGAATTTTGGGACGTAAGAATTTATTTTTAATTAATTAATTAATAAGCATTAAAATTATAAAGAAAAAATCTGCTGCTTTTTTCGGGCTTTGTAATCCTTTAGTGGGCTAAATTTTTTCTTAACATGGAAAATACTTTATATCTTCGTTCATAGAATTCTAAATTCAATAATATATTAATGAATTTTCAAGATAAAATTCGATATTTTTTTAGAATTTCTTTTTTCTGAATTCTTGATTTTTAAAGCAACAATTTTTTGATTTTTTTTTCAATTTTCGTAAGAAAAAAAATGAAGAATTATTAAAAAATTCCAGGATTTTTTTGAATGAATAAGCGACACCTGAAAACTGATTTGTACATAAATGTGGTCGAAATTTCTGCATGTTCAATTCATTCAGAGTTATTGGCTGCTTTTGCGCAATCGACGACAATTTGCAGGGGGAATTGGCACCCGTTTTGAATCATTTGTACCAAGTGGACTCCGTCGACAGAATGCCAATTGGACAATTGTTGAAGTTCCAAGAAGAATTCATGGGCCCAAAAGCATTTGCCCAGCGGTCGGAGCAAGTGCAGAACCAACTGAACGAAATGGTCCAAAAGGGGGTGATCACGGCACAACTGATGAACCGATTGTGGCGCCCGGGGTGAATTTGATGCGTTATCATCTTAGTTTTTTGGTATTTCAATAAAATTTACCGGTTAACGGATGCTCCAAAATTTTGGAGTTTTCATAATTTAATTAAAAAATAATTAATTGACCATTTTTTCCCTATAGGAGTGGGTTCGCTTCTTCAGCAGTCGGTGCATTCAAATTCAGCTGTGAAAGATTGCAAATGTTAATGGCCAAGGGTCTGCTCGGCAGGAATGGGCAAAATGTTTTATTTGAACAAAAAATACAGGCAAAATTTTGCGAATTTTAATTGGAGTGGAATTGGTCCGAATTTTTTATTTTTTCAAATTTCGACAAATTTCTTTCAGGAATTCCTTGCCTACCAATTAATGTGCAACAATGGGTTGGACAATTTCTTGGCAAATTCACTCACGAATTCGTCGAAACGCAAATTTGGCATTGAACTGTGCAAACTTTGGGCTTCGCTCGGTGTGCCTCCGGGCACAGAGCGAACGCGGGGGTATGCCCAAATTAAATAATTATTTTTCAATGTCCAAATTAAGTAATTATTTTCAATGTCCAAATTAATTAATATTTCAATGTCCAAATTAATTAATTATTTTCAATGTCTTTGGCATATTTTTAAAAATAAAATTTGGGAAAGATTTATTTTAAAGCGGATATTCTAAGCTTTTGAATTAAATTGCATTTTTCAATTGGCAACTTTTGAAAAGAACAAAATGGATTCGGTCAATGACTTAGTAAATGAGAATTTTTATTATTTTTCGGATTTTCCAAAAAAGATTTTTCCAAATTCGTATATCTCACATAATGATCTTACATAAAATTAGCTGTAAAACAACACACATTTAAGGGAATTGCTGACCACAAGCAGCAGCTATTACACGGACAATGTCTGGGCCAAAATCACGTGGGATCGATTGGGAGCGGCACTCGACGGAGTACACATGGTACGGTAGATGATTGTACAGCACATACTGTACTTTGTCAATAATTTATGATAATAATAAATGATTCACGCCAATGATTAGTCATACTTGAATTTTATCAATTTGAATTTTATCAATTTTAATACAAATTATTTAGGAGCTAAGACCTCCTCCTGTTCCAGCTGAAGAAAAGGCTGATAAAGAAGTAAGTTTATGCCTTGGATTTGGATTTAGTATCGAAGTCTATCGGCAAAAATTATTAAAATGCATAAATTAATGTTAAATAATTTACTGATGGCGTCGTTAGTTGCCAGAGGGTGGGGAATTTCCATTGTTTTTGTTTCTCTTTTAGCAGAAATTTCCAACCCAAACGCAAATTTAAAAAAATAACAACAAACAGATTTTTAGCATCTAAAGTTGGCGAGAAATAGAAAAATTCAATTTGAATTTTCGAATTTCATTATTAATATTTAATTTTACATTTTATTTTTGTCAATAAAAATACTTGTTTTTTTAATTCTCAGTTATTTAACCCGACTCGCTGGGGACAGTTCAAAGCATCGAATCGTTGCCGGAAGTGTCCCGCTTCGTCTCTTCGTGCCATTGCATTTTCAAGGGTCAGTTTTGAAAAGCCAAAAATTCTTCATTTTTCACAATTCCGGTAAAAGATTTAATCTAAAAACCAAAAAGCATTTTTTTTTAAATTTCAAACATAAATTTCGAAAATCATAAAAAAAATTTCAAAAAATTTAATCATTTTTGACGCCTGAAGTTAAATAGAGCCGAAATTAACACTTGGCACGATTTTTGTGCCCTTTTTTGGCGGTTCGGTGGGAAATTTGGCCCTAAAAATTCGAACTCAAATCCCTTCTCTCTCTCTCTCTCTGTACGGTTTTCTTCCTTACTTAAGGTTGAGTGTGACCTCGTGGAGCGTCCCCTCAAGCGGACAGTGAATTCCTTACGAGTGGCGGCACCAATTACTTTAGCGTTTATTCCCAATAGAGTTTGCCAAGTTGCTTCCCAAGCCGTTCGTCGCGGCGTTGAGGGGCTCAGCTGGCAGGGTACAGTTGCGCACGAAATTTAAAAAAATGAAAAACGAGTCAAGATTTCCCGGTTTATATTCGGAATTTTTCAAAATTTCTTCTCTAATTATGATAATTTTGGACAAATGGCATCTTTTCATTAAAACCCAAAACCTCAACTAGTAACAGCCCTAGGCCAAATCAATAATCTTGGAAAAGTTCTGGCAAAAATTGCGCTTAAAATTTTCACAGACGCCACCCACGAGGCGATTGAGGTGCTGTGCAAATGCGATCAGTGTGCCCGTGAAATTCCATTCACTTACGAAATAATGGAAGAAGGCCAAACGTCGAACAGATGCGGACGATACACCAAAGTGTACAGAAAGGAGCGCATTCCCGGCATTCGCGTGACCTCATTTGAGGACATTGAGCGCATTTTCAACGACATGCCAAAGTCGTATAATTTGTGGGTCAACAACTGCAAGATGTGGTCCACGGAGATGATCAAGCGACTGCAGTGAAGCCGAGATGGACAAAAAGCATTCCTTCCATGTACAAATTGTTGAATTTTTGTTTCTACATTTGTTTTTCATTACCCCCAATTCGGTGCCTTACCAATCCAACAATTCAAGTGCGCCCTTGAAAATTGGATTCATTGCTATTTTTAAGTCCTCATGTAAGTAAAATTCAAGGAAGTCGTTGGACCAATTCAAGGACACTCTGAATTAGGGCTTATATTTATAGTTATTAAAAACTGCCTAAATAATTATTTTTTAGTTTCTAAAATCCCCCAAAATAGTTGCTAAAAACTTTCAAATTTAGGGATTTAAAATGCAAATTTTTTCAAAAAAGTAATTTGTGAGTTGTTCGAATCCAATTCTTACCCAATTTCTCATTTGTTCTCATTTCTTTTGTTATTTTTACAAATTTATAAAAGTGCATTTTACCAGGTTTCCCAAGTGTCCTTATTTCAAAGATTTGGTGCTTGTGCGTTTCGTAAAACGGCCATTAACAAAAAATATAAAGTTATATAATATATATTTTTCTATTTAAAAATGCAAATTAATTCGTTTATTTATTATACAAAAAATGTGTGTATAATATAATATGATCTGTGATTGTGACAAATACTTTTGCAATTGTCTATATGAAACTGTTGATTGCTTTTTAACAAAAGTTTGTCTTATTTGTATTTTAAAGACTTATTACGTTTAGACTTTGTTATGCAGGTCAGTGCATGTTTTTGGTGAAAGTTTTAAAGAATAGCGGAAATATTCGGTCTTTATTAATTTAATTATAACACACTTTTTTTTGTATACATAAATAAACGAATTATAAACGCGTCAGCACGCAAAGATTTTCCTTATTTTCAGGCTTCACTTTAACATGTTAAATTAAAGAACAGTCAAAATTTTGCAAATTTTTGCTAAAAATCACTAAATTTGGACAATTTTTGGTAAAAAACTAGAGTGCCACGGGACCGGGACCTGGAAGCGGATAACTGAGTACCAAGGTCCCGGTTTTGACCGGGACCGGGACTAGTCCCGGTTTTTTCCCGTTTTTCCAGCCAAAAATTCCCGGTTTTTCAAACCGAAAAGGTCCCGGTCCCGGGTTTGCCCAAAATTCCCGGTCCCGTGGCACTCTATCAAAAACTAATAACAAATTGCTTCAAATTTTCAAAAGATTTTCCCGCGGCGCCTATTAACAAACACCACCGGACCCCCTGGTGCTAGTGCGTTTCGTAAAAACTGGCACAAGATAGAATACAGCTAAAATAAGAATTAAATCATACAAATTTACAAAATATTGTTTGCGTCAATGCGTGCCAGCCAAGACAAGCTTTGTTTGCCACAATAAAAAAGCTTAGACTTGTGGTGCCAAAACATTACATAAAAATGAATAGAAAAAAACTATTCATTAAAAAAATTTTCTAACTAATCTGAATGCCAATTTATTAACGAAGACAAAAATGCTTTTTTCTTTCCTTTTTAAAACTAACAATCATTTATTTCCTCCTCACTGGCACTCAGCAAAAATTTGTTCTTTTTATTTAATTCTACAATGGTGGGAAGCTGCGGTTGGATGGCGCAGTCGGTTGGGACTTTGTTTCCCCCGCGCCACAGAGATTGTGTACCCACCTTTCCACCGCTTTTTTTTTCCTTTTTCATTTAATTAAGAATAGGGCTGGCCGGGCACCGGGTATTTGGGCAAAAACCGGGCCCGGGTATTACCGGGTATTGAAAAGCCGGGTACCGGGTCGGGTACCAATTTTTAAACCGGGCCCGGGTCGGGTACCCGGTAAAAAACCGGGTATTGAAAATTTTCATAATTTTTATTTTTTTTCAAAATAATAATTTTACAAAATTCTTTTACTAAAATAAAAACAAAAGAAAATATTTCAAAAGGTCAGGGGCGGTCTCATTTTGTCTTGAAGTGGGTACCACCGCCCGGTATACCATTTTTTGTTTTTCACATCACTTTTTTCGGCACGCTTTGTTCACAAAACTTTTGGGAAAGAAGGGGGTCCAGCGGTGCCGATAGGCGCCGCCGGGAAAATTTTTGTAATTTTTAATGGGATTTATTAACAGATTTATCCACAAAAAGAGTGATTTTTGGGATTACTATGTTAAATTTGTTTAACGGATTTTTTTAAATGGCAAAATATATGTTAGTTAAAAAACATACGAGAAATTATATTTTGTCGATAGGAAACCCATGAGTATATCAAAAAAGTTTCAAAATATTTTAATTCCTGTAGAGGAAAAACCATGGAAAAGTAATAGGAAACAAAGAAGATTATCCACTAGGCTATTTTCACAATTGGTGGTGTCACTTTTATAAAAATATATTAAATTTTTTACCTACACTAATTTTCACTCAAACCCGCATTCTTACAAGTGTATTTTTGGTACCCGGGTACCCGGACCTACCGGGTCGGGTACAGGGTATTGGATTTTCAAAAAACCGGGCCCGGGTACCTGGCTCAGGTATTAAAAACCGGGCGTGCGGGTCGGGTACCCGGGCCCGGCCAGCCCTAATTAAGACAACAAAATGGAGAAGAAAAATTGAATAAATAATATATGACTTAAAAAAAATAAATTCTTTTGTAAACATATTTTAAAATTTAAAGCATCTCAAACTGAATCAATTCGGATGCGTTTTTGGGTAAATAAATATCCATCATAGGTTCCCAGACTCAAAATTGCATAAAAAATATAAGTTTTCTTAGGTACTTAAAACGACTAAAGCATCAAAAAAACTACGCGGCAAAGCGTTTAAACCGGTTTTTGAACTTTTAACCACGAAAAATGGACAAAATTGGGACCAATTATAACCTTTTCAAAAAAGTAAAACTGGATAAATTAAGGTATTGTTGAAATTTTGTGATTTTGAGTAAATTTTTAGGAAATAAAGAATTTTATGATTCGGCGGTGCCGATGGCGCCGCCGGGAAGAATTTTGAAAATTTAAATGCGATTTGTTAACAGATTTTTGCCCAAGAAATGACTAAAATTGTTATCAAATTTAAATTTTCTAGATAAAACATTGACTAATTATGCCATAAAATTTCAAAATTATGAGTATGTTTAAGAAATCAGAACGAAATTGTACCACCACCCCAAATCAGAACTTAGAAATAAGAACATATTAGACCCCTGATTTATTGAGTTTCAAAGAACATTTTTTTAAAAGGATGCTTCAAATTTTCAAAGGATGGAAGATGAAAAGGGGACGTATTTTTAAGCAAAGAAAGAAAGGATGGGAGGCGAGGGGAGCATGCGATATTGGCAAAATGCCCGTGAAATATTACCAAAAAAAGTTTAAAAATATGATAAATCAAAAAGAACTGAAACAGAATTCCATTTTCATAACGAGGCTATTGTTTAAGAATAATTTACGATTATTCTGAATTTATTTCTTCCACACTAAAATCAATGGCCAATTTCACTTTGTCCGCTTTTCTGTCGTAAAGTCCTTTGCTCGGGTCCATCAATTCCTTAATTATTACAATTTTATTGCATTAAAAATGTATAATTGTTTCTCACCGCAAAAGTGATGAAATTATCGAATCCCTGATAGTAATTTGCAGCGGTAAAATTTCTTTTCTCAGTTGAATTTTCTCGTGAAATCCTTCGCCCCATTCATTTGAGAAACAATTCGAAATGTTCCCGAACATTTGCAGCTCCAATTTTCATCTTAATTTAATGTAATAGCATTAATATTATTTATTTCTCACCTTCTTCTGTAGCGGAGGTGCACCAAAGGTAAAAGGCCAAACTTTTTTCTGTGCCGTCATTTTCCTTTTCTTTTTCAGCTAAAATTTTCCATGGCAATCCCTTAATTTGTATGGTTTCGCTGCTCCGTTCACTCCCACAAATCTCTCGCGCAAATTCCGACAATTTTCCAATTTCCATCACAATTTTTCCATTTGAGTCCGACTCGAATTTCTCCAATTTTTCTTCTTCCACAAAAACATCGATGGCCAATGTCACTTTGTCCTCCTCTTTTTCGTAAAATCCTCTGCTTGTGTCCATCAATTCCTTAATTTTGAGTAATTAAAAAAACATTTAAATTGCCATTCACAGAAAAATTAATGAAATCCTCAAATCCAGAGCTGTCATCATCATACAAGTAGAAATTTATTTGTCCAATTAAATCTTCAATGCCGCCCTTTTGCGAGACAATTCGAAACGTTGCCGAACATTTACATCTCCAATTTTCATCTTAAATAGATTTATTTTAAACATTTTAATTAATTTTGCATCACCTTCTTCATCTTCATCTTCTGAAGCAGCGCTGTAAAGATAAATACCCAAACATTTCGCTGTATTTTGCTCATTCATTTCAATTTGTGCATTTATATTCAATTGGAATCCCTTTATTTGAACGACTTCGCTGTAACGTTCAGTCCCTTCTTCCTCCCGTGCAAATTCCGACAATTTCTCAATTTCCATCGCGAGTGTCCTTCTGTTGCCCTTGGCAATGTTCCAATCAGAAATTCGTCCATGGCACGGAAATTTCATTGGGTACAATTCGGGCACTCCACAGAGATGATCAGGATGGGAATGGTACTGGTAAACGCTGATCACTTCTTCCAATGTCAGAACTGCCGGAGGGAACTTTTGAGAAAGATAAGAAGAAATTGGTGGATTCAATAATCGATGATTAATTTCCTAATATGAATTAAAAATCATCCAAAAATCAATTAGGAAAGAGCTCAAATCACATAAAAAATAATCAATGGGTTAATAATCACCCAACAAACCAAAATTCGCCTTTTTAATTAACCCTGGCTTTTATCATTGTAAAAAAAACACAGTAGCATTAATGTAGCGAAATAGCAGTGTTTACCAATTTCCTTCGCAAATGTCTTTAATGTGATTAGTGGGAAACGAATTTTGAACAGTGCCGGGCCAAGAGCAGAACGACTGATTCTCAGCGGAACATTCGATGGCATTTTTACGGCACTTTTCGTCGGCCCAACGGATTGCCTAATGAATAATTTAAAAATGATTTTAAAATATATTTAAATTAAATGTTTACAGCTTTCCAAATTTCAAATTCATCGCTTAGCACCAACTGATCACGTTCCAGAATACGGCAAAGCAAGTTTTGATCAGTGCGCAAAAATTCCGTTGATTTGAATAATGTTTCCGCTTTTTGACAAATGTAGCGCAAACATTTGTGGGCAAATTCCTAACAAAAAATAAATAAATAATTTGTATTAAGATTAATAAAATTAGAATAATTGAAAACAAAATATAACCCAAGGATATACAGTAAAAACAATAATAAATCATTCCACCTCCGATTCGGATAGTCGAGTCTGAGCATAAGCCAAGAAAACATTGCGTAGTCTTGGAATCGGAATTTTCAAACACTGATCGACCAAAGCAGGGATGTTGTATTTTTTAGCTAAAAAATAAAAAATGATTTATTATTAGAGCCCGGATTTTGAGGCATATGCCTTTTTTTGTTGTTGCTAACTTGCTATGACCTAATACGCACGAAAAACGAGTTTTTAACTTGGTTTGAAGCTTTTAGCTTGAACTTTTTGGTGCCTTTTTTGCCTTTTGGTGCCTTTTTCATGCCTTTTTCAGTATTTTTTGAAAAAAAAAACGGAAAACTTTTTAAATTTTTGCAATGTGATATTTCTTACAATTTCCAAAAAATTTTCCCAGCGCGCCAATCGGCACCGCCGGACCCACAGTTCCTTGGTTTTTGAAATTTTAACAACAAAACAGCCAAAAAATTGTCATTTTTTGGTCCAAACCCACTAAAAATTCCTTCTTTTTCGCTCCGGTGTAGAAATTTTTAATATAACATAGGAGGAAAAAAATTTTCCCGAAGAGAAAAAAAAAGATTTTATGCCTTTTTTCACATTTTCGTGTCTATTTTAGGTGCCTATTTGAGAAATTTTGGTGCCTAAAAGTCCGGGCTCTATTTATTATATTTATATTTTAAAACATCAAATTTTTCCCATAAAATTATTTTCACCCGCGTAAAGTACGGCCATGGCATTCTGTCCGTTTAATTCACTCAAATCTTCCGCGTAGATAAAGCTCAACATCACTTTGAACGCTGCTGCTTCAACATCGGGTACTTCCACGGGGTTTGACAGTTCGGCGGAAAGGGCTAAATTTAAAAGAAAATCCGATGGAAATTATAGTTTTTTATTTTAATTTTGCCTTTTTCAGTTGTATTTTTCGCGTCAATACGAAACATCGCTTCAAACACATCAGAAGCCAACACCAGAATATGTTTATGTGCTCGAAAAAGCTAAAATAAAATTAAAGTCAATGTTTTTTTAGCTTTTTCAATTTTAAACTCGCCTGCTTTTCCTCTCCCACCAAAAAGTGAATGTCCGCCCCATTTGCCGTGTTCAATAACACTTTCATCCGATCCACCAGTTTTTCCGGCTTTGGCAAATTCTTTCTGGGGATTTCTTCTGTTGAAAAATGTAATTGTTCATTGGATTTTGTTTGGCCAAAGTTCGAAATTAATGGCCAATCAGTGGCACTTTGACAATAGAGTCACGGAGATTTACGAATTTGTCCTCTGATTCCGATTTTGCCCAAATTCCGCTTGTGTGGTGGAGAGGGGTGAAAGTGCCACCATTATCTACAGTAAGTAGCACGACTAATTTTTTATACCCTTTCCGTTTTGTGCAGGCATTTCCAGAATTCGTTCCCGTTGTTCAATTATTCTTCTCGAACGCCGAAATTGCTCGAATTTTTTAGAATTTTCAGATATGCCTAAATTAATTAATTTCAAAAAAACCATAGCCTATAAGTATTTTAATATTCTTATCATTTTGTTAACCAATTAATTTTGGATTTCAGCTTTTAATATAACTGAAGAATATAATAACTTTCAGGTGGTAACGAAAGAGTCAGTACAGTACTCTTTTCTATTTTTGGTGCTTGCGCGTTTTATAAAACCGCCAGTCGCGTTTTATAAATCCGCCAATGGGTTTGAAAACAAAAATGGGTAACACAAATAAATTCATAACTTTGCTTAAATTCACTCAAATTAATATATAATGGTACCATTCAATAGCTCTAGGTGCTCTCTATCAGAATATAATTTTCTAAAATTTTTTACTTAAATATAAAAAAAGTTATAAAGCATTGAACATGCTATATTTTTTGCAAGTGTTATGCATATATATTTGCAATCATTTAAAATTTATAAGTGTTTAAAATGCAATTATCGCTATATATTTGATAGCCCTAAGAATTCTCTATTACCTCTAAAATTTCAGAAAATTTCATTGAATTTCAAAAATGTTCTGGGCAAAAAATTCTGATTTAAAATTTCTTTGAAATTTTAAGACAAACTTTTTTTATATTTAAGTAAAAAATTTTAGAAAATTATATTCTGATAGAGAACACCTAGAGCTATTGAATGGTACCATTATATATTAATTTGAGTGAATTTAAGCAAAGTTATGAATTTATTTGTGTTACCCATTTTTGTTTTCAAACCCATTGGCGGATTTATAAAACGCGACTGGCGGTTTTATAAAACGCGCAAGCACGCTATTTTTACCATGGTCAGCTGTAAATTCATCATCTGTTGAAGCGGATGAAAAAGACATATGTAGGTAAAGTTAGTGATTATACTGAAAATGTTTACCACAACTAAAAAGGATAAATTTAAATCCAAGAAAAATAATTAAACCAGAAATAAGATCTTCAAAAATAAATTCCATAAATTCAAAATTTTTTTGCAAATCTCAATATAATAATAAATTTAAATTTTTTTTTTCTAATTTTTCACTTAATTTCCTCGTTGCTTGTGTTACTTAGTGTTTGTTAGTTTAAAAAAGTTGGAATTCATTTTTCTAATGGGCAGAATAAATACACAATGGCACACAAATAACAAAAATTATTAGCTTTTTTCGAAATTCATTTTCTATAAAATGTTTTAATTATATAAAAAAAATCACTAAATGGAAAAGCACAGTTAGAAGAATACTAAATGAAGGTTCTGTGCTGCTGATTCTCATATTTATGAAGAGTTTGGAGTTGAGCATAAAAACGGCAAAATAATGACCTGAAATGGGTTGGAATGTGATTAGTTGGGCGTCAAATTAAATGGATATAAAATTTCGAAATATAAACATCGGAAGTACATAAACTTTCCCAAATTATTGGCTAAATTTTTCAAAATAATATTTATTAAATTTTAATGGAAAAAAAACTCTAAACAGGCTGAATGCGATATTAAAAATCATTTAAGAAAAAAACAAATAAACGAAAATTTATTAATTTTTAGTGAAAATTTTGCTTATTTTTCACAATTTACCAATTTTTGATAAAATAAAATAGAGGTTTTTAATGTCAAAAATACGCATAAAAGAGGCATGAAATGCAAAAACATGCACGCAAATCACATTTACGAAGAAATGTGTAAAATATGGATGCAATTTTATGTACACAAAAAAAAACCGAAACCCAATCACGAAGTTTCAAACTAGGTAAGTCAAAAATTAGTTTTTTTTCGAGGAAAATATCGTTTTACTTAAATTGAATACTTACCCAACTCCTTGGACTTAACAAATCTCACTGAAATTTGGTATGACATGCCAAATGCCAATTCAAATTTTGATTTTTCTTAGCAAATTAAATCCCAATTGTCCTCACTTTTTCATCCATTATTTCTTCTCTATTCCCTGCTCCATTAATTATTTTTATTGCTTTGATAAGTAAAGGTCATTTGAACTTCTCCTTTTTTTCTGCCGTTGTCTGATTCGCATAATTTTTGAAGGAATTTTACGGCAAAATAATGACCTAATTTGTAAGAGAGTGTGGTGAAGGGAATGTGTTGTTTGATTGTTAGTAAGAAAACTTTAATAAATATAAACATTTCAAAATTATAAAATCAAAACAGTAAATTGTCCATTGAAATGCATAATTACTGGTGGAAAATTTTTAAGAAAAAGGAAAAAATTTGAAAAAAATTGGCTGATAGACATTTTCCGGCAATAATGGGCGCGTTTCTTGGGTAGTCTTAGGCGCTAACAAAGAATCTGGTGCCAAAAAAACTAAAATAAAGCTTCTATGAATTTATTTATCTATTAGATTTTGTCTTTGTTTATCAAAAACTAAAAAAATATCTCAATAGAATCTAAGCGCGAGGAAGCGGAAGTGAGCAAGCGGCGCTCTCTCCAGCTGTTGGCCCCGTAAAGGGGGTGCGGCTTTTTTTCCACATTAAAGCAGATTTTGTAAAATTTTACTAAATTCATCGTGCCTTAAATAGGAAGCAATCTTCGAAGCGCATTTTCATTATAATTTAACTAATTGAAAGTTTAAATTTCCAAGTCACCTGAATAGAGACAAAAAATGCACAAAATTTTTTTCAGAAATATTAAGAAACGTCTTACGCTAAAGATAATATACAAATTTATTGGTTGTCTAATGAAAAAATACAAAAAATAACAGCCTGTATCGGGATTCGAACCCGAGTCGCCGGCTCCGGAGGCCGACGCCTTATCCACTAGGCCATACAGGCGCTGACCGGTAGAAGTTAAAATAGTTATTTTCTTAAATTAATAAAACATAACCATTAGGGATTTGAAAATTATTACCAAATATTGACTCCTGAAAATGAGAAATAGAAAAATGTTCTAACAAAAATGCCATTCACCAAAAAATGTGCTCACTATGACCAACGGAGCCAAAAAATTATGAAAATATTCATTTTGTAAATGGAATGGCTTAAATAAGAATTGTTAACTCTAAAATTTGAAATCTTAATTTAACCTAAAATCCTAGTTATTAACAAAACGTACGTATTGTACCATTTTTAAATCAGCAAATTTAAAGCCTATTTCAAAAATCGGCAATCAAATTTGATATGGCAATTTTAAATGATTGTCTGCGATTGTATTGCCGCGCAACGAGAAAAAGTACGTGATTTAGCTGGGACGGTCAAATATCTTTTTGAGAATTGATGACCCGGGTAACGCTTTTCATTTCAAAGTGACTTCGGAACCGAGATTTTTATCGAAGAGAGACGGAGATTTTTTCAAAAAATTTCTTCTACATTTAAAAAAAGAAAATTAACCAAACATTTCATTCACTGGTTGCAATATAAACCTTTTTCATGCCTTTTTCGGATTTTCGTGCCTTTCATAGCTTTTTTTCAATTTTTTCGTGCCTATTTTAGTGCCTTTTTCGCGATTTTTGATGCATTTTTTTACGTTCTCTATTTACAAATACCTAACTCGCCATCGACAGGCCAAGTTTTGAAACTTTCGATGAAGAGAAATAATTCTGAACACATTTTTTCAAAAATCCCGCGGGGCTCACTCCAAAAATTTATTCAATAAATTTATGAATTCCTTTTCTTCTTATAATAATTAGGGCTCCAATTTTTAGGTTTCACTCCTAAAAAGGTAAAAAAAGCGGTGGAAAGGTGGGTACACAAACTCTGTGGCGCGGGGGAAACAAAGTCCCAACCGACTGCGCCATCCAACCGCTGCTTCCCACCGTTGGAGAAATAAGTAAAAAGAAAAAATTTTCTGAGTTTGCCAGTGATGAAGAAATGAATGATTGTAAAGCATTTGAGTTAATAAGTGTCAGGATAAAAAATGTGAAAAAGCTGACCAAAAAGTGGCGGGCGTTATTCAAAAAGTATCAAAATGGCCGTTAATCAAAAAACACCAAAATAATTTCTTGAGAAAAATTTGATGTCTTTTTTGAATAAATTACCAAAATTTAAACAATCATATTGTATCATTCGATAGCCCTAAATATTCTTTATTAAAGTACAAAGTTTTTATTGAAAATTTATTGCTAAAAGAATTAAAATCTTACTTTATAAAACATTTTAAAAATAAATTCTGAATTTTACTCAATTTTCATATAGGATGGGCAGTGGGCACTCAGTAATTTTAATTAATTAATTAATTTAACAAAAATAAAAAAAATAAACTTATTTTGTTCAATTATTTGCTTATGGCCGCGGTTTATGCCATTTCAAGAGTGCTTTATTGCAAAATGGATGATACTTGCGCTTACAAGGGAACATTCCGAACTGTATGTGTTCAAATCACTTTTAAACGACTTTTATCGTGTAGAGCATAGTCGATTTACTAGTGTAAATTTTCGGCTTTTTTGGCTACGGAGCCAAAAATGATCAGAAAAAAGCGATCAAAGTTCGGAAAAATCGATAAAAAGTCAACATTTTAAAAATTCATAAAAAATTTAAAAAAATAATGATAGAGCCATAATTTTTTAATGATCAGAAACAATTATCTATCAAATATCATTATAAAATAAATTAAAATAACTGAATAAAAATATGTTAATTGTAAGTGGAATAAAACTTTGAAAAAATTAAAAATAATTATCATTGTCGAGCGGATCCGAACCCATAACAAATAGTCATTAAAATATAAGAGGAAAAAATTAAATCAAATTTATAAATTTTTGCTGGGTTTTTCATTTGATTACTTTTTTCTGATCATTTTTGGCTCCGTAGCCAAAAAAGCCGAAAATTTACAATAGTAAATTGACTATGCTCTACACGATAAAAGTCGTTTAAAAGTGATTTGAACATACAGTTCGGAATGTTCCTTTGTTAGGATCAAAAACGAAAAATTGACCCCTAAGAAACCGGCTTGAAAATTTTCAAAAATACACCCGTAATAAAAATGAAAAATTTTTCAAAAATCCATCCCCAACGTTTATTTTTTATTTTCTAGACAAGAATTTTTGATTTTAAAAATTATTTGTCTCAATATTGATATGGCTTAATTTTATTATTTTTTTGAATAAATTTGTCCTTTTACACCCATAAATTTGTTCAAAAACAAAATTTATACAAAGAAAGGGAACAGTGAAGCAACACCAGCGGAAGATGGAGCAACAAACAAAAATGAAGAATCTTTGGAAAAGCAAATGAAAAATTCAAATCAAATAAAAATTGGTCGCGTCGCTTTGGCGCGGAAATTTTGGCACCGCCAAATTAAAAGTGCCACATAATTAGGACTGGGATTTTTATGTGCTTAAATCGCAAGAAGAGGTCTTAAGATTGCTAAAAAGTGAAAAAATTATGAAAACCCAGCCAAAATAGAATTGTGTTTAAAGCTGTTTTTTCAAATACCATTTTCTGATTTTGGTGGAATATTTTGCAGAGGCGCCGACAAAAATTTGTTGAGTTTTAATGCATTTTTTAATAAATTTTTGAAACTGTGGAATTAGTGTTGATAAAAGGGCGAATTCCCCTACTATTTTTTAGGTGTTAATTGGACAGCGTAAGGATGATTTTTTTGTTTTTTTAGTAAAATGCTACCCGCAGATTGCGTTTCTAAGTGAATTTGTGTCGTTAAATTTCTATTCACCAACCCAAACGAAGGCCATTTTTGACGAAGAAAATTTGCTGAGTGGCCAAATTAATGCCAATTCCGACAACATCGCCGGCATTAAAAGAATTGGTTTTTGGTCCTTGGGGTGAACCGTCAATCAAAAACTGGCCATCACTATCATAAGCATAAGTGCCGTTACGTCTTCGGATTGGTAACGGTTTTTCGGCGAATCCGAATTGGACGGAGCTGAAATTGCCATTAGATTAGAAAAAAAATGCAAATTGAAAGAAAGAATTGTGTGAATCATTTATATTTTCATAATTATTAATGTGCAGCCATTACTGTAACAAAATGATAATTATGGAAAAGAAAACTTAAACGGTCAAATAGGGCGTTTTTTTTTACCAAATTTTCTTTCTGTCCCTTTTTTGTTGAGTATGCAAAGTTAAGTTAACAGGAATTTCTCAGATTTTTCACGCACTTAAACTGAAGAGATTTTGTTTTTTAAACATATGAAACATTTAAGTGCTTCTCGTGGTTAGAAATTGCCCATTGAATATTACCACACTTATCCCGGTTCAATCAGCTTATGGGGACAATAGGTGCTACATATGACCTTACTCAAAAAGCATCAAATTGAAATTTTTGACAGAAATTATTCATAACTTCGCCCAAATGAACCAAATTTACAAATTTTGATATTATTCGATAGCCTTAAGTGTTTTTTATTATACTGCAAAATTAAAAAAAATTGGTTAAGTTTCAAAAAAGTTATGAGATGAAAATATGCATGCATATGGAACTTCGTCCTAAAAGTAGCAAACCAAGCCGGTAAAAGGGTTTTTCGTGCGTTTCCGACCTTCCCCTGTAAAAATTGACAACCCCCTAATTATTACAATAAAAAAAAATTTTTTGCTACAGATGTTGTGCATATTATAATAAATACGAATGTTTCTCACGTTTGCATATGGTTGACCGAAATTTCAAAGTAAAAAAAAATGGCGGCGAAGTCATTGTTCTGCAAAATCGGACGAAATGCGAAAATGGAGCGGCAACCTTTGAAGAAAAAATAATAATAATAATAATTGAATTTTGTTAAAATTTACCATAATAATAGAATTCGTTGGTAACTGTCAAATTTTTGTCGTCAGTGATTTTAATGCCACTGTTAGAAGCGTTGTCATCCCAATAATTACCTCGCAAAGTTAAAAGCGCCTTAAAGTTTGTTAAATTGATTTTAAAATAAATTATTCTTTTTTAATCCATTGGCTTTTATTTTTGTTTCTTTTAGGGTTTTTTTAGTGCTAATAGTTTTTTTTATTTTCATTAATTAATTTTCATTTATTCATCCCCCATTATTTTTCACACCATTTTGATCTGTTGTTTATTTATTTTCTTCTCCAAATCAGTGATTTTTCCAAAGAGTTGTTCTTCCTTTTGCTGGTCATTTTTCATTTGCGTGAATTTGTCGAGGGAAACTTAAAAATGAATTTAAATAATTTAAATTGATTTGAAAAAATCTTGAATTAATTTCGTATTTACTCACCAATTAAACTTTCATTTATTTTCTGCTGTTCATTGCTCAACTGATCAAAGTTTCGTTGCTGCGCTTTCTCCAATTCGTCAATTCTTCCTAAAATTGTGTCAATTTGGGGCACCGTTTCTTTTAATTAAATTAAATTAAAAATATAGTTTTTAATGTGTCAAAATTCCTTGAATTTTTTACGCCTCCAAAAATCTATTTTATAATAATAAAACCAAAAAAATTTAAATAAAATAAAAAAGCATTAAAAACCCTTGGCACACAGAAAAAATTTATCGAATTTCGTACTGTCTTTCGCGTGCTGCTGCCGTTTCGTTTGTTCCCCCAATTCACCGAGTCGTTCAAAAAGTGTCTTTTGACCGTTTTGCAATCCGATGAATTCACCGACAGAGACTTAAAAATGGGGCAATTTTAAAATTATAAAAAACATTGGCAATTTCAATTATTACGGATATAAATTAAAAATTAATTCCTTTAACTTTACTAAAACCTTTCAAGATGAGATTCATTTTACTGAGAGTGCCAACCCATGCTATGGTAAGCATTTTTAATTAATTTGAATAGTGTAACTTTATCCTATTAATCCCAGCTATATCATCTACATTAGCATAATTCAACTGCATTTTAGCAATTAAAACATAAAAATATTAATTCTAACCATTTCCAATTTGTTCTCCCATTTTTTCAACAAATTTCTTCAAATTGTCCAATTTTGCATTAAAAATTTTTTCACTCCGCTCACTGTCCGACTTCTGACCTTTCATTGAATGTAACTATAAAAAAGAAAAAAAAGAGATTGAAACATTTTTACTTTCAATACCCCAATTAAGCTGAGAAATGCCAACGCCACCGTAATGCCAATGACCATCAAAATCAGTAATACCATAATTTTTCTTTGTGTTCCTCCTGTATCTGAAATAAAATAGTAATACTCTAATAAAAATAATAATAATAATTAAAATGTTTTACATTGTCTGAATCGCTCATTTGATGCTGACTGATTTAGACTAGAAATAGCCATTTGCTCGGCGACACGAGAAGAATTTACACACATATATTTAAGAAATATTTATCAAAATTATAAAATAATAAATTACAAAATTATTTAAATGGTAATGGGTAATTTTAGGCGCTAAAAAACGCATCTGCTGTTTATTGTAAGGTAACGTGGAGTTTTTTATCAGAAATGATCAACCATGCCATCGCAACACTTTTTATTGAGTCGACTAAACTGTTCATAGACCAGTGATAGATTAAATTCAATTTCAAAGATCGGTCACAGATTACACGGCAATCTTTTTCAAATTTCTTTATTTTGCCTCCTTTAATATTGAATTTCAATTTTTCTGTGAATTTCACGTAAATTGCACGTAACCTTAAAATAAACAGGAGGTGCGTTTTCAGCGCCTTAAATTACCCAAGAAAAAATGTATAAAAAATTTTTTCGGGAGGGGGTCTTCATCAGAAATCATGCATTAAGCTTTTGAGAAGTTCAAAAAGATATATATAATTTTGAAAAATTATTAAATCATAAAATTGACGCTTTCATTTATTTTAAAATTTGGTCTATTTTTTACAAATAGTAAAGTAATAACTCATTAAGAGAATGAAGAAAGAAAAAATTTTTTTTCTCTTCTTCCATTTGTGGGTCATAATTATGCCGCAAATTCATTTGCATTGACCCATAAATAAATAAAATAAGTGAATAAAATTAAGAAAAAGTAAATGCGAAATGAAAAGAGGGGGGGGGGGGGGGGGTAAGACGGAGGACAAATTATAGGGAAAATGCCATGGACGTTCATATAAACGATTGTAAAAATGCTCCGTGCTGCTGATTGTGAGCATGGGCATAGCCGGGGGGGGGGCGGGGGTGAGGGGAGGGGGGGGGGGGGGGTATGTATGTCTCCGCAAAAAAAGAAAAAAACATTTTTAGAAAAATGGAGTTTTTGAAATAAAAACCGATTTTCTTCAGTTATTCTCAGTAAGTTTCTCATTTCTTATCTATTAGTCCCTTTGCTAAAGCCAGTTAAAATTAAAAAAATAGTCATAATGTCCACTGTACATTTGTCCATTCAGTCCAAATGAATTTGTGCCCAAATGTCCAGGAACCCCTAAATAGCTTGAGTTTGACATATCTTATGTTTGGCACAGTCGTCGAAGTAAGTAAGCAAGGGCAGGGATGCAATTTGAAAATCGAAATTACGAGTGACGAACTCAGAACTGCATCGAAAATCGGAATTCGTAGCAAAATCTTAAAAATAATTTAGAAAATTTCAAAGGGTTTTAAGAATACTCCATTTTACATTTTAAAAGTTTCGAGAATCAGAATCTCCAAGGAAAACACTTTTGGCGTTGGTTTGTGACAATTTTCACTTTTATTGATGGTGTGGGAAAATGCTTGTTAAAAAAATCATAGGGGGGGGGGCCTTTTTTTAAAACTGTGCATATGTTTTACAAATATTTTCATGGAACTGATCATACATATGAATATTATTTACGATTTTTTGGCGCGTTTTTTTTTATCAAAAATATTTCTTTTTCTCACTTTTGGTTTTATGAAAAAATCATCCCACACCACCAAATTCCAAAAATGCGCTTATGAATATTAAACTTTTTGGAAAAATGCTTTACAATAACTTGAATTTTCGAATTGTATGAGTGTTTTTGAAAATTTCATGGCAAACCCCAGTGTGGTGAACCCTTTACTTTTTTTTATAAAATATATAAATGATGCAATAATAAATTAAATGGGATTGATCATTTTTAAAAGGCCGTTTCCTCAAATGCGTGATTTTCATTGCCTTCTCTCACAAAATTATTACCAACCATGAAGAAGTTTTTGTTCTTCTTATAACTAAATTAATATGTTAAATAAAATAATAAAATTAAAAGAATTGTTTTGTTTACCGTAGTAAAACTTCGAGCCAACAAAGTGCGCTCGTAAAAGTGTACACGTAATTGGCGGTGTCCAAAATGCGTGCAACAACGCCAACCAACACAAAGTAATCATTGGGCAAACTTGTGATCATTTCCTTTAAAAAAGCATTACTATTTTTAAAATAATAATAATATTTTTTAAATACCTATTAAATTTATTTGTGTTTATTTGGCATAAAAGCGATGAAAATAATTACATAATAGGGCTGGGAATTATATTTATTATTATAAAAACCTCGAATTTATTTATAAAATATTGGCTACAAATGAAAAAAAAACACGAAATATTGAGCAAATATTAAGAAAAATATAAAATCAAAAATTTTGGTCAAAAATTAGTGGAAAATTTTGGGATTTTTTTGGGCAAATCGCCAAAAAATTATCGCGTAAAAAACCCTTTTATTTTTATTCACGATTCTAAATGTAATTTATTATAAATATTATTATTATTATTAATCCCCTTGTTAGTTCACCTGTAAATGGTGTTTTTCGGCCTCAATGTAAAAATATGTCATCACGAAAACGGACAAATTCAAAGTGATGCCGCAAATGGCGACAAATGGCAAAGTGTCGCGAAGCCTTCCGACCAAATCATCATTAAGCGCACTGATTTTCTTCAAACAATAAATCTCAAACCAATTGGCCAACTTAAAAAATATAAACATTTAATTATTTATTATTATTTTTATTTTTTTATTACCTCCGTGAAAATACTGTAAAAAATGTCCAAACATTTGGTCAGTAAGCGCATTTGCTTCTTGTGTGAGAAGTGCAGTATTTCTATGCACTAACAAATAAAAATTGAATATTTATTTAAATTTAAAGTGTCTTTTTTATATAAATTTGAACAATATTTTTAAATGTCCTTTTATTTACCTCACAAACACATTCCACCGTCAAAAGAATGGTTGAGCCAAGCAGCAGCACGTGGTCGGCACGTGATTGAGCAGCACGTGCCGTGTCAAGCCCTTCTTTGGGAATTTCCCGAGTGAGAATGAAAAGCTGAAAGTTACAATACAATGCGTAATTAATTAGTATTTTGTATTAAATTATGCATTTAAATAAGTTATTTTTTTAAAATTTTCTGAAAATTTAAGAATTTAATAAAAAACCGCATTTAAAACTTTAAATAACAAATAATAAAAAGTATTTTTTTTAAATAATGTTTACATTTATGAAGAAGCACAGTTGGATCAGTCCGGTGAACACTTCGGCAATGTCTTGGCTGAGCACCGCAACACTTTGCTCGTCGTCTTTGATGTAATTGTGAAAGCACAACAGCCACAGGAAAATGCTAAGGACACAGATCAAAACGGATTGCCATTTCATCACATTTTTATAGCATTTTGACACGATTAGCGTAAGCATTTCGGGGAATTCATCGGCTAAAAAAAGTAATTTAAATAATTTTTAATCGCAAAATAAAATTATGCCATTAAAAATTCAATATAAGAAAATCTATTTGTATAAATAAGTTAATTGGAAAATTTTAAATTATAAATATAACTTTACAAATTAATCTATGTATTCGCTTTTTTAACCCAAAATTAATGTTAAAATTGCTTTATTTTGTATAAATAATAATGTCATTTTACCTTCAAGTTTGAACCAGTTTTGGTACCATCTGATGACCTTAATTAGGGTTTTAATTGGATAAATAACAGGGGTGTTGCAAAGAGAAAAATAAAAAGCGAAAAGCGAAACGAAACCAAAATAAAAAAGCGAAAGCGAAAATGCGAAAGCGAAATGCCCCAAAAAAGCGAAAAAGCGAAAAGGCGAAATTTTTTTTTCCAAAATTATATGAAATTGAAAGACTCAAAAATTCACCTTTTAATGCTTATTTGTTAACTGTTCTGTTTATTTGCTTTTATTTTTTATTTCTTTTTTATCGTCAGGTCGGGGGTAGGGGACCCCGGTCGGGGGATGACAAAATTTTATTTGTTAAGAGAATTTTTCTAAAAAATATCCAAATTTTGTGATTTTCGAGCCAATGTTTATGAAAAAATTGGAGTTTTGTGGGTCCGGCGGTGCCGATAGGCGCCGACGGAAAAAATTTGAAAATTTAGATGGATCTGCTAACCAGATTTATCCAAAAAATGATAGATTAATTGAATAAATCATTTAATCAATGCTCGTCCCTCACTTTAATTTGCTAATTGCCCGGTTTGTCAAATTTTGCTGGGCTATTTTTTTTGCATGTCCACAGGCAATCCTCAAAAGCATTTAATTAAAATTTAAATATTTATTTAAAATTAATTTTTTTTTTAATCTTCTGACCAATGGGCGACGAGAAGGACGGGGATCAGTTCGGCGCCACAAGTGACAATTGCCGACTTTAAAAGCCCATAATGAAGCCGATACCAAATCTGTTGCTGTTTGTTCAGTGACGCATTGTTGCAATGGAAGCCATTTTTGCTTAAAAAATAAATAAATTTTTAAATAATTTTGGAATTCATTTTAATTTTCATATATTTCACATTTTTTTACCCTTTTTAAGGAATTTAGAAATACTCTTGATTTGCTGCATAATTTTCAAAGATGAAATTATTTTAATAGGTCACATCTGTCCTCAATAAATTATGGAATAGCTCAGCTTTTACGCATACAATGCAAAAGTTTTCTCATTCTGTGAAGCATTTCAACCGAATTTTGCTGTTTTTGTGAGCTTTTCAATAATTATGCACTCACCCAATATAGCAAGAGATTTTTGAGATTTTAAAGATCATTTTGTTTGTTTCAGGAACAAATTTGTAGGACAATTTAAATTTATCAATTTAAAATAATAAAATATTTCAAAAAGTATTTTACATGTAAGGAGGACAAAGATTTTTGATGACGGAGTCCATTTCGGTGTTATCCCGACAAAATTGCTGAATTGAATTAAATTTTCATTTTCAAATATTTGGTATTTATGCCTCGATTATGAATAGTGCCTTGAGGAGCAAAAAGCGGCACCAAATCACACCGAACACAAAATTAATTGTGTTTCTGGTAATCGGATCAAAATCGGCACGCAAACTGCCGACGTAAGAACTGAATTTTGTAAATAATCCTTTACCGAAAATAATTAATTATTTGTAATAAAAATATTAAAATTAAATAACCGTTGGATTATGTAAATGAACGAAACCAAAGCGAACGCGGAAATTGTTAAGCGTAACACGGAGTCCAAGGTCATATTGTGCCAATGTTGTGCCTCTACGGCTTTATCGCATCCATAAAGTGCCATTTTGTAAACCTTAATTTGATTTTCTAATTAAAATAGACTAATTAAATTAAAAGATCTCTAATAATAAAATTCAATGATATTTAATTCGATTCAGTTACGAAAAACATTATTTAATATCTTTTAAAATGAAAATATATTAAATGCATATTAATATATGTTAATAATGAAAAAATGTTACAAAAATATAACAGTATCCGATTGTCACACAAATTGTCAGTGCAAATGCGCAGATAAATGTCGGATGGGGAATGGCAATTGGAGTCTAAAAATATTTTTAAAATGCTTAAAAATGACTCTATTAAAACAAATTCAATTATAAAAAAATTTTAAATGTCATTAAGATTAATTATTTTCGGTTACTGTATGACGAAGTTGCCATGCTGCGGCTGATGAGTGCACATAACAAATGAAGTTCACCATAAAAGCAATTGCTAGCCACATGAGCCAAATTGTTGCATAAAATAAAATAAAATAAAAACAAAATTAATTCAAATTCAAATTCAAATTACCACATCATAAAAAAGGAGCCACTCAAAATTTGTTTTGATAAGCACCAACACAATTAAGCCAGTGAACAGTACGCTTGCAGCCAAGTCGAAAAATAATGGGCCAAAAAACTTTTTGATCATATTTTTAATCATTGGCAGATAAAGCATTTGAAATCTAATAGATTTATTGATTAATTAGCGCAAATTAATTAAATTAAATTAAATCAGTTCAAGTGTTGGCGTACGGTCCGGCATTTTTGGGAAAATCCGGCACAATCGGAGTAGACAGGTCCGGGCATTGTGGTCCGGTATTGAGCGCAATTAAAGCAGGGTATCGGGGTCTATTTGATTTAATTAAAATGATTAAAATAATACTTAAATAAAAAGACTTTAGATTATAATTACTTATTTTTGCTTAAAATTAATTCATATTTCAAAAGAGAGTGATATTTATGTTAATTAGATAATAATAAATTTTTATTAAAAGGTATCAACGTTGAAATTAACTCAAAAAATTATCCAAATCAGAAAAAACTAAATGAAAAAAAGTTGTGAAATCGGAAAATAAAAAGGATTTTTTTAATGAAAAGCAAATATAACGGAGAAATTCTTTATTCATTAATAGTGCTTGTTGGCTTCAATTATTCAACAAAAAAAGAAACTTCGGGCCAATGTTTGTTTTAGCTTTTTTCGCCAACATTTGGCCATTCATCGCGTCACAATTATTTCTTTACCTTTCCCTTTCCTTTGTGGCAATTACAAAAAACTAAAATAAAATTGCCAATTATTTTCCGACCTTTACTCTTTTGACGGTGATACATTGCCGTAGTAATCGTATCAGTTTGGCATTTGGCTTATTCAGTGCCAATTTTGGAAATGCCAAATGATTTCGCATTTCATGTGCTCACGGGAATTGTATCATCAAAAAGTTTATAAATGGGAATTTCTGAATTGAAATTTTAAAATTTTTATTTGAAAGTTTACAAAAAATCGCTTTTAATTCATTTTTTATAAAAACAAATGAGTTTTATTTGTGATTTTTGACGTTATATAAGCAACAATAGAGGTTTATATGCTTAAAATATAAGGAATGGCTTTATTCTGGGATTTTCTTCACTAAAATTGATGGGAAAAAGACCAAATTTAAAAAACATCAAAAATTCCGCTTATCGGCATCGCCGGCTTCAAATATTCTTATTGCTTAAAAGTTTAACAAATTAAAAATATTTAAAGTTTGCTTGTTTATTAAAAACTCAATGTGATAAACTACGTTTAATTTTACAATTAAATTGTGGAAATAAATAAGAAAGTGGCCATCAGTAGGAATGCCATTTTTAGTGATTTAACCATTTATTTTTGCTCAATTGTTTTGAAGAAAGGAAGGAGTCTTTCTGCGTTGAAAATTTTCGATTCTGATGTGATCATCCGTCACTAGAAATCACTATTTTGGCGCTTCGTCACTAAAATTCAGTGTTTTGGCATTTTACCCAAAATTAATGAACAAAAAATGCAATAAAAACGAAAAATACATCCCCTAAGAATGGACCAAAATATTTCAAAAATACAGCCTTAAGAAATGAAAAATTTTCTTCAAATTCATCTTAAAAATTTATTAATTTATTTTTATGACTAAAATTTTAAATTGCTTTTTTGAAAAAAATTTTATTTACACCCCCCTAAAGGCTGAAAATTTATAATTATACATTATTAGGGCTGCAAAAAATATGCAAATGCATATTTTTTCCTGGCTTCTCCATGCTCTAAATAGTAGGAAAAACACTTTCTTTTTTTGTGTTTGCATATAAAAGTCGGAACTTTTATTTGCATATTTTTACATATTTCGAGATTTTGGTGCATATTTGCATATTTTGGCTTTATGTGCATATTTCGCCATTTTTTGTACATATTTTCAGATTTTTTGCATATTTTACGATTTTCGTCAAATATTTTCCAATTTGAATATCTCTTAGGAAAAATTTTGATTATGCCTAAAATTAAATTCAAATCTGAATGGGTGCGCGAATGGGTAAACAGTGAGCTTCATTACCGAAAATCTTGAGAAATTTTTGAGTTGAAATTGCAAAAACAACTGATAAAATTTATGAGAGAACTTTTTAAAATTAATTTGCGCCCCTAATTTTCAAGTTTTTTTGTGCATATTTGGTGCATAGTTCACGACTTTATTTGCATCATAAATTGCCAGGGGCAATGTTGAGGTTTTATTACATTATTTTAATTATCACTTTCACTTACATAAAAAGTAATGAAATTGGAGAACCCCTTAACTGCGAAACAAAGGCTTAAAGGCAAAATTTTTAAAGTTGTAAAAATATTCCTTTCCCAGCGTATTGGTAAATACGAATGACCAAATACTTGCTAGGTCGTTTCGTATAACAAAGTGCCAATTTTACAGATTTTATGGGAATCGTCATGACATTGCTTAAACGCAACCAAATTAAATAAATGTATGACGAGTTTTTCAGGTGAAATCTGTAAAATTGGCACCTTGGAAACCACCCTAATTGCTTTTTTTTACGAAATGATCAAGCACCGACCAAAAAATGTTATTTAAATTCAGTTCATTTTCCCAAAATTATTCCCAGCGTATTGCTGAAAGCCCTGATATTAATTGATGGAAGACAAATCAATTTGTGTCTTTATTGTCTTCAATTCTTCCAAATTGTCTCATATGTAATTTCATGTATATTTGCACTGACTTTAAAATATCAGATTTATGTTCAAATAAAAACCAAAATGGGGATTCATTTTAAATTTAATTCCAACAAAAATGCAAAGTTCTGATGAAATCCTCAGTTTTTCAGGCTTAATTAAAATTTGAGCGAATTTTCATTTGATTGATTTTCGTCGTTGTCAATTTTCGCGAGGGATAATTCTGTTAATGATGGTTATTATTATAATTAGAGCGAGAGAAATGACCTCCGTTTATCACTCCGCTGACCTTTAAATGATTTCTTGAATTGCTAGAGATTGGGTGGGATATGCAATCCAAAGCACATAACTATAATATGACACAATATTATAATTATTAAATTAGTAACTTATTTTCATAAACAATCGATGGCTTAAGAAGCATCAAAAATTCCTAAATTGACTATCAGGAAAAATTAATGAAAAAGCGAATTAAAATGCCCTTTTTGGCATTGAAAACAATTTTTCTGCTTTTAAATGCGCTACAATTTACATCAGCAGCAAAATATTTCGAGCTAAAAATGATGCAACAGCAAGTGAATGGGAATGATGTGATGGAATTATAATTTTATAAGCTTTAATTAATTAAAATTAAAAAAACATTTTCAAGTTATATTCAATAAATATATTTTAACTTTATAATTATTTATAAAAAAATTCAATTAAAACAATTATGAATAATACGGTAGCTTACCGATATTTTAATACGATATTCTTAAAGGTTAAAAATCAGTGGACTGCCGAAAAATCGCATGGCGAACTTGCCATTTTGAAACCTGACTTTTTGAAGGTTTTGTGTAAAGGAAAGTCAAAAGGTAAAATTAGAATATATTTTTATAAATTAAAATTGTTATTGTTAAATATTAAACTAAATAAAGAAAGAAGAAATAATAAATGGAAATTAAAGTATTTAATATTTAATTAATTTTTAAGTGGCACGGCAAGCACTTGGCCAATCAATGCTGATTCCTCAAAATGGAATGCTCTATTTTGAAATCAAAATTCTAGTGATGAAAAGGGACGAAGAGTAAGCGTAATTAAACTTTTGAAAATTATTTTGAAATTGGGTTCATTTCGCAAATTAAAATGTAATTAACTAAATTTATTAATACCAAATGCGTTTTTCGTTTAAGCCCCGTAATTGACATTGAGCTTTGGTCCGAATCGTCCAACTCGTCCTACACTTATTCCTCATCCGGCAAAATCCTTGGCCACAACATTCATGGCTTATCGGGCTTCCCAACCTTTGAACAAGGCGACACAATTGGAATTGGGACAAATTTGAACACGATGGAGGCAATTTATACCAAAATGGACAGCCATTAAGTGGGTGATAAGCGAAAGCAAAATCAGAATTTAAAAATTGTACACGAAAAAGGGTTTTATGATAGAGAACCGACATTTAAAATTCCCGAAAAAATAATAAAAAATTATTGCTTAGAATGGGTTCTAAATTTAAAATGCTAATCCAAAAAGGTCTATTAATTCTCTTTTAAACACATTTTAGTGACAAATGGCTTATTGTACATCAGTGAATCTGATTTATTTCCACGGGTTACGCTTTATAATCCTGGCGATGTGATCCTAGCAAATTTTGGCCCTCATTTTATGCACAATTTCAATGAACCTTCACGAAGCCAAAGTTCGTAAAGTTATTAAGAAGGAGCTTCTGAGTCGTGCTGGGTCGTTTCTTAAAAACTGCCAAGTTGTAGGAAAATAAAAATGTAAGACATATAAGTTCATAACTTGGCTCAAATTCAATCAAATTAAATTTTATAGTATCTTCAATAGCTATAGGTGTTCTATATCAGAATATAATTTTATTAAATTTTTTACTTAGGTACAGTCATGGTCATATCTTTAGGACCACTTTTTGAATCTCGGATTTGAGAGCACAAAAAAATCTGAAATAATTCATGCAGTGAAACGTGGGGGGCCCGTCCCAGGATCGCTGTAGTCCAAATATTATCCAAGAAATACTTTATTGTTCCATCTCAAACTTGGGTAATTAAACCTTTGCTTGTGAAATGTGAAATGAATGGAAAATACAAATGATGGATCGAAATGAAAAGGATGGGACTGATCGAAATGAGAAAAGGATGGATAAATGATGAATGAAATGATAAAATGCTCGGGAAATCTCGGGAGGGAAATTAGCGGAGAAAAGACCAGAGACCAAAGGGGGAGTGATCGGAAATCCACTTTACACCTCCATCCCTTGAAGCGATCGTCCCCGATCGTTTCCAAAATTTTCGGTAATTTCCAAAATAAAATTCATAAAATTTCCCATGAGATTTCATGAAGAGAGAAATAGAGAAATGAGAGGGCGAATTAGTTGATAGAAACAAAATACAAAATGAAAAATGAGAGCAAATTAATTGATAAACAAAATTGTAGAAAAAGCGAAAATGAAATCAGGTCCGACATCGTTTTGAGAAATGTCCGATTTTGCCACATCTATAGCACTTCACATCGATTCTGCGGTTGCTGTTCGTGTTTGACGGGGCCTGTTGGGCAGCTTCGGCGTATGATGTTCGCGGCAAATGTTGTGGCGGATACGGCGCCATTCGCGCACTTGGGCCGGGATGATTCGATGGCATTGGCATTGTGTGACCGGCGATCATGTTGATTGGAGGAGGGCGCACGGAAGTGTCAATGATCATCATTCCGTGTGAGAATGCCGGCGGTTGTGCATGTATCGAACTGATCGGGGGAAACGCATTTGCCTGAGTTGTGAATGGCATGAAACCACCTGTGAAAAATGGGGAAGGGGAAAAATTATTTATAAAATTATTTGTTGGTGGATGACACGCCAAACTCTCGTGTCTTAAAGTACTGTCCCTTTCGGCATAAAATTCAAATGCCATCGGAACTGTGCCATCCCTTTTTGCAATAAATTTCCCGACCCTGAACGGAAAGGGATTGGAAATTAGGTTTAAGTACTCCGGGGTTACCGCAACCGTCATTTTTAATGTTTCGTCAATGAAACGTCTCCACACGGTCCCTTTGTGCCAAATCAGCGACAAATCTCCGATGATGACCAATCCAAATTTGGGACGGGAGAGAGCCACGGTTGTTCTCGCGCAATCCGCCCAGAATTCTTTGCCAGTGTCAGCTTCAGTTGATCGTCCAGCAGCAGAGCGCGTCGTGATGACAAGGACAAGCTCGGCTTCCTGACTTTGAATTGAATCGACCGTACTCACCTTGACATTTGGCCACCGTCTCCGTTCGATTTCACTTACCATGTGCTTCCTCTCCGCTTGGTAAAAACAAACAACTTGAATTAAGCCTGTAAAGGTTCCCTGAATTATGCCCAAAAATCCAAGAGCGGTTTCCCTTTGCTCGGGATTGTGAGAGGAAAATGAGATGTTTTCCATTTGAGCCGATGATTTTTGATGGATTAAAATGATGGGACAATTTTCGGCTACAATGCGTGGTCCCATAAAATTTAAAAACGATGACATTTCAATGTCCGGCCTTCCTGGTACCAACCGATCACCTGCTGGGGAATAAACGCCCGCGTCCAAACACTTTACAATGGCACTGTGAGATCGGTAACACTTTGAGAGAACGGTCCGATCAATGCCTTTGGCTGTTTCCAGCACTTCCAAAATTGACTCAAATCCAAACTTACCACGAACAACTGTCATTTGACTTGGCAAGTGCACACGTAGCTGCTGCTTATCTCCTGTCAGAAGTATTTTCTTAACCGATCGGAATTGTGTTAGAATTGACAAAACTGCCGAAAGGGTTGCTTGGCCGCACTCATCAACCAACACATAAGTCACATTACCCAAATCTAAGGCCAACTCTTCAGCAAGGGCCAATGTCATGAAGTACACTCGGTATTTCGTCTGTTTCAGAAGCGCGGCAGTCGTCGATCGTTCGCGTGCCCGTCTTGGCGCTGTGTTAAAGTCATCGACGTATTGCTTAAATGTTTTGTTATCACTCCATTTTTTCGGCTCATTTCCTTCAGCGGAAGGAACATTTCCATCCCTTTGCACAGCTTCAACCAAAAGATTGTCCCCCAGGGGCCTTATCCTGTCCATGTACCGCCCCTTTCCTTGCCCAGAGAAAAGTGCCAACATTGGCACCTTTTCCGACAAACTTTCCATGGTGTCCTTCACCAACTCACACACTGCGACATTCAAGGGAGAAACTGCCAAAATTGCAGCGTCCCGATCCTTTTTGAGCACGCTGGCGATGCAGGCCGCCACTGACACACTTTTTCCTGTTCCAGCCGGCGCCTGCATGAAAATTACACGGGATTTGTCATCCAAAAACAGTCCGTGAGTGATTCGTTGGTCCTCGTTCAACTTACCGACCACAATTTCGTTACTTGACAACCTAACGGTTGGTCGTTGTTCCGCTCCGTCTTCGCCCATTCCCATCAATGTTTTTAAAATTTTTGAGACGGGATATTGTCCTTCTGCAATGTCCGACGGAACTGAAAGTTCAAATGCCTCTTCTCTGAAAGGGAGGCCTCCGTAATTTGGAATTGGTTTCAAATTAGAATCCCTTTGATCGAGAATGGATTCCCAATCTTCCCATCCCCTGTCGTAGCCTTTTTTAGCCCTGTAACTCAAAAACATCTTCACGTTCACCATGAAATTACCCGGCACAGTCTCACTTACTGACACGCCAATTACTCGACCAACTGCACAACATTGGGCTTTTGAGTCTCGCGCAACTTTCGCTTCGACCGGCGTGTCCTCCTCCCACGCCTCAAGGAAATCGGCAACCGCCGATTTGTTGACGATCAACCATTCAAAAGAGACGCGTTGTGCCTTTTTCAAATTGGTTTGCACTTCATCCGGTTGCACTTCGGGTCTCTGCCAGACGAGTTGAACATTGACAGTTTGCTTTGCCAATTTGTCCATTTCAAATGAACGTTGGACGGCGGCGGCAGCTCCCATCAACCGCACTGAAAATTGGTTAAGGGGGAAGCAGAAAGAGTCCAAACTTTCTTTGGCACCGATTACCACCGATTTTGCATGTGCCCGAATTTCATTTCCCTTCTGAAAAGGAGTTACCAGAGGTAAAATGTAATTTTCACCCATCCACCATTCTTGTGGACTTGTGATTTTGGCCAATTTAATGTGAAGGAGTTGGTTAAGCATAATTCGACCTGGACTAATTTCGGTTAATTGCCGAGAATAAATCGTTTGTGGACGGAGCATTTGCGCTGAAATGACGGTGGCTGATCTGAAATCCCCACCTCTGTATCGTTTTAAGTCGGTTACAAAACCGGGTTGAAATGAACCAATGACCAATCTCACCACCTCCACCTGTTGAGCAACGGCTTGCACGTTGATTCGGCCTTGAACGTACCACGATCGCAAAGAATCGACCGGGTTTAAGTCATAGGACAGCCTTTCAAATCCCTCCTTCCACTCAAACTTACTGACCACCACTGTGTCGCCCATTTGAAGGAGTCTCTCGGCACTTACCACAGAATCGGGAATACCCATGAAAAATGGACCTTGTCCACTCATTTTCCCACCAACGACACTTTTCACGTCGGTTTGACACACCAAATACTTCAAAACACCGTCTTCCACGCCCTGTTCGTCATTGTGAAACATTGGCGTCGGCGAAACGGTGACACGTGGCTCTGACCACGAGACATTGGAGAATTGAGTCGCAGTGAAGTCTTGAATGATTTCCATTTCAGTATTTTCTGTGTTTCTTCCTACAGACTGACCTTCTCCCAATTCCATGCCTCTTTCAAATTCTTCTTCAAGACCTGCTGAAATACCACGAGTTATATCGGTTTCAATTGCTTTCTCGACAGCTGACGCCGTTTCCATAATCAACACTTCCTGTGTGGCTGACGCCACTTCAAATGACTCCAAATTCTGCGGGATGGACTCCGCCTCAATCAATTCAATTTGCTCTGTGGCTGACGCCACTTCCAAAGACTCAATGTTTTGTGTGGTTGTCGCCACTTCCTTACCACCAACAGCTGCGTTCGACGCGGCCATGTTTTCGTTCCGGCGACGGGCTGAACGTTTTTTCACCATTTAGAATTAGAATTGATTGGATTAGCACGAATTTTGCTTAAATTGTTTTGAAAAATTATTGGATATTTTAAAAAAATTAAATCGAAACAAGCAAAATAATGATCAATAGATAGAGGAAGAAAAAAGAAAAAATAAATAAATAAAGGAAATGAAGAGCAACTGAAAATTAGAAGAGAAAAAAAAATTATTCAAAGAATCGTGCTGGTCGGGTTAATTTTTCGCGCTGTCTTAGACCATATCTTGGCGGTGTTAGTAATGTTTCAACCGCATTATCAGTATTGTGCTCATTAGCGGGTATTTCATCATCAGAATCACGATTAAGAGAAGAATGTTTTGGTGTATCAGTAGGATGTGAGTGGCCCGGCAAATTGTGAATTTCATCCGCTTCTAACTCTGCGAGAGCATTTCTCTCTTCCGAACTAAGCCTAGGGGAAGTGCAGGCGGGCCCTAAATTTTCATAACACTTCTTAAGCTGATTTATATGGACACGGCGTGGATTTGCTTGAGGCGAATTACAGCTAGTGATTGTGGCATATATGCCCTCAATTTTAATAATTCTAAAGGCACCCTTCCATGGAAAATGAAATTTTTTGGATGTATTACGTTTACCATCATAATTTCTTAATAAAACCCTGTCCCCAATTTTTAAATTAGGTGTTCTCATAGTTTTATCGTATTGAATTTTCATTTTCTCCTGTGCCTCAGCATGTAATTCTGCGGTTATCTTCCATGCTCTCCGAAGAGAGGTCACTAATTTCTGTTTAAATTCTGTCTCATCAGTGAATGCAATTGGTTCTCTAATCCTAGGATCTATTATTTGATCAATACAGAAAATCGGATCACGCCCAAACATTAAGAAATATGGGGTTTCGTGAGTCGTGGAATGAACAGATGTATTATAACAAAAATTGGCATAGTCTAAAAATTCATCAAAATCTGGTTGCTCTTTAGTGACATATTTTGACAAAATATTGTTAAATGTTCTAAAAGTGCGCTCTGTGGCCGCATTTCCTTGCGACCAATGCGGTACTGCATATTTCTTATTAATATACAGTAAAGAGCAAAATTCACGAAAGAACTCAGAAGTAAATGCTGTCGCATTATCACTCACTAATTCGGTGCAACCACCAAATTTAAGATAACAATTACTAAGAAAAGCTTTAGCAATCGTATGTGATTTGGCATCGGGTAGGGGAACGGATATTACATATTTACAGAACCAACAAATGATATTTAAAATGTATTTATTACCGCGTTCAGTAATAGGAAAAGGACCCGCTAGATCTAAACCAACTCGAGCAAATAAAGTATTGGCAGGGACCATTTGCATTTCTGCCCTGAAAGCAGGCGTCGGTGAATGTCTTAACTGACAAGTAATGCATTGTTTGTACCATGTTAAAATGTCAGAATATAGAAAAGGCCAATAATATTTTCGACACTTCTTTAATGTCTTTTTTAAATCCATGTGCCCTCCACCAAGAGGAGAAGAGTGAAATGAGTCAAAAATAAGAGATCTTAATGAGATTGGTATATAAATTCGTGGTGACTGATCCTGGTACTTAAAATATAAAATCCCTGAGTCAATAACAAGGTTTTTGGCTTGGTCAGTGAAAGATTCCATGGTTAATTGGTCTGTTTCATTCGAAAATTTTCCTGTTTGTAAAAAGATAATAAATTCAGAGATTTGAGGATCAGCCCTTTGTTCTTTCTTTAAATCAATATTGTACGAATTACCATCTTTGCCTCTGAGAATTAATGTATTAACGAAAGGATCAAAAACTAATCGCTGGTCAATTGATATGCTAAGACAAATTGGAAATTCAGCAATATCCTCAAGTTCGTCTAAGCCTTGCACTTCTTTGACCGTAATATTTTCCTGTACTCTTGACAGAGCGTCTGCTAAACTATTTTGTTTCCCACTTATATGCACAATTTTAATTTGGTAACTTTGTAGTTCAATAAGCCACCGTGCTAAATTTGGATGAGCTTCTGCCTTTTTTAAGAGATAGGCTAATGGTTTATGATCAGTATGTAATTCCACATCTGACATAAAAATATATGGTTTGAATTCTCTTAGTGAATAAATTATAGCTCCCAGTTCAATTTGAACGGGTGGCCACTTCCTTTCGGAAGCGCTAAGAGTTCTACTGCAATAAGAAATAGCAGAAAAAGTGCCAAATTCATTCTTCTGCATTAAAATGCCAGCTTGGCCAACAGTAGAAGCATCAGTAAAAATATGAAATGGTTTGGAATAATTTGGAAAAGAAAGAGAAGGTTCTTGAGAAAGAAGTTCTTTAATTTTGGAAAAAGCTGCCTTTTGCTCATCTTCCCAAAGGAAGGTCATATTTTTACGAGTTAAACGGGTTAATGGCTCAACGATTGTGGAAAAATTAGGTATATGTCTTCTATAAAATGATGCCATGCCTATTATTCTCTTTACTTCCTTAACATTAGAAGGGTTAGGATGATTCTTAATTATTTCTATTCGACTCAAACTTGGTCTATAGCCTTTGGAGTCTAAAGTATGCCCCAGAAAATTCATTTGTGATGAAGCAAAAACACATTTTTTAGGACTTAATTTCAAATTAAATTGCCTAAATCTTTCAAAAACTTGTCTTAGCGCTAATAAATGTTCATTAAAATCGGAGGATTTGGTAAAAATTAAAATATCATCAACATAAGCAATCACATTATCATTAAGACCAGTCAATACTTGAGCCATTGCCCTTGAAAATGCTGCGGTAGCATTTTTTAATCCAAATGGCATATGAGTCATTTGGTATACATTGTCTTCAGTGATTACGCCACATTTTCTGGATGCCTCGGGACTTAATTTTATTTGTAAATATCCACTAGATAAATCCAAAGAAGAGTAAAAGTGGCAATTTGCAACTCTTTCCATGATTGCGTCCATCCGGGGAAGTGGGTAATGATCAGGAACAGTAACATCATTTAATTGTCTGAAGTCTAAGCATGGTCGAATTCCCCCGTCTTTTTTTTGTACTATGACAAAAGGAGTGACCCAAGGAGTGTCTGACTCAACCATTACACCAGACTTTAAAAGCTGATCAATGTGTTTTTGCAATTCTGCCCGATACCTGTAAGGAGTTCTGCGAGGTTTGGCAGACACGGGCTCATTTGTCGTGGTAATTATTTCATGTTCACCCTCTGTAAAAGATCCTAGGTCATATTGAGAATGACTGAAAATGTCATGGAATTCTTCACACAGTGTCTTCAACTTTTCTAAGTCCGAACCCCTTACCGAACTTTTGGAAAAATCTATTTTAAATTTGGGGTCAATCACTATGTCCATGATTGGTGACATACTCATTACTTTTTCAGAGCTATCAGTCATTACACCATTACTAATTTGTCTAACCTCATCAGCATAGGCTAAATGCTGGCCTTTATAAATTTGAAACGGCATAGCAGACGGATTAATTATAAACATTTTCACTGTCCCTCGAAAGGGCGCCGCAATTACAGGAATTAGACCAAAGGAAAAATTGTTAAGTTTTTCATCGAGTGAATGAATAAAAATAGGCTTATTTAAGTCTATTGAGGTGTCTATATTTGCTTGGACAATCATACCCCTGTTTGGAGGGAGGATAAATGAGTTAATTGCTTGAATTCTCAAATTATTAATGAGGCAATTATTCTGTTGGACTCCTAATGGAGTGATATAGTCGCCAATTTGGAACTTTTTATTTGGATAGTCAAAAGTGAAGGCTGGCAATTTAGCAAGAATATCGCAGCCAATAAGTGCCTTATAAAAATGAGTTTTGAATTTAAAATCATCAACAAAATGAATAATACCTTCAACTGAATAATTCCCGATTGAAAAAATGACCGTCCCCTTTTCTTTAAGTGTAAAAGAGTGGCCTGAAGCACTAATTACACTGACTAAAGTTGGGTATAACGTACAACCCCAAATTTTTGCCATTAATTTCGGTGCTACACTAATACTGGCCCCTGTGTCAATTAGGGATTTGTCTTGCGATGTGTTAATTTTGGAATCAATAATTGAACAATTAGGGGATATTGCACCCAAGAATTTAACTGAAATTTTTCTAATTTGGGAAAAATCTATCATCTGAGAGTGAAGCTTTTGCATTTTTTTACTTAGATTTTGAAATAATGTCCTGTCTACACCCGTTATTGTGACTTGTTGGTCTTTCATTGGTTGATTTTCTTTCTATCCAAAGGATAGTTCAATTGAAATTTGGGGTGGACAATTTGGAAGAAAAAAAAATTGTTTGCTCTTAGTCTTACGACTATTATATGGATTTGAAATGAGTGCGCGAGTTATAACAATTCAAATATGAGCGCAAAAATTAAAAGAAATGAAACGGAGAAAAAAAATTAGGATAATTAGATGTAAACAATTGAATTTGAAAAACACAAGAGGGAAAGGCGGTAAGGTCGCGCGGTTGCTTGCTTAAGCTTAAGGCTGTGAATTGCGGAGCGTTTGCTGATTGAGATGAGAGCACTGTGTGCTTTGGATGAAGAATGAATTGACGAATGAGTGGGAAATGATTTTTAGTGAATAATGGAAACATTGTAAATCGCGACGCTTTCCCATTAGCTGCTGTAACATTTAAGAGCCCATCCCTATCGTGGGAATCGGAAAATGGAATGTATTAAGCCCATCGGCGATTACAGTAAAAGATTAGTAGACATTGATGGTCAAAGTACAGTCCGTACCGCTGGTTTTTTGTACTGTATTAGTTTTGTTAGTGAATTGAACCATTAGCGGTAATGTCAATCCCAAAAAAAATTAATTTGACAACGAGAGAAAAAAAAATTAAAGAGAAAAAAAAATTTTGACCATTATTTTGTTGTTTGATAGTAATTTTGAATTAATTAGTGGAATATCAGCCCAAAATTTTGATTGAATTGAAAACAAGAAAAGTAGAGAAAAATGTGACCATATTGTGGCTCTTTGATAGTAAATTGGACAAATTAGGCGGTAATGACAACTCAAAAAAAAAAATTCTGATTGAAATGATTTCCCAAATGAAAAAAATGTTTGAAAGTGAAATTGAATGACAAAAAACAGAAAATTCGCTTACTGCACACATTACAATGCCACGAGCAATTTGGGCACTGTCCAATTTTCATTCCTTCGCCCAGCGCGTCAATTGCGCCATCTCCAGTGTCCACACCATGGACAATTTCCGCCTCACGGGCATTGTTCGCGTCGCTGCCGATGTTCGCGTCATTGTTTGCACCATTGTCATTGTCCGAATTTCGCCTCATTTGCCTTTTTTTGTTGGTCAACGGCACTGTAATGGGAATGGGAACGAATTAGAAATGAATCGATTTTAACCCTTCGTTTTTTTTTTGTCGAATGCCGAACTTACGAAAAACTTACAGCCTTATAATTATTGCCGATAGTGAAGAAAAAAACAAAACCAAAACAAACACAAAAACGAAAACAAACAATTTCCGACTCACTATTTCTCACTCTCGAAAACGACCAAAAAAGGTGTTTTTTTCTTCATTTTTTCGTAATTGTTATGTTCGCTGTCTGTCTAATTGCTTTTATTTCATTCTTTTTTTTGGTTTGTTTCGCCATTTAACCTATTTTACTTAAATGTAATTCATTTCTAATGGTGGCATGTCCACAATTACGACCACTGAACCCTGTCTCGGCCGCCCCTTGGCTGTTTGTTGGGGGGATTCGCATATTTGTTATTGTTAGGTGGCAGGTGGCCTTGGTTTGGCACCGCAAAGTTCACAGTTGCCGAAATGCTTCTACGCCACCAATAAAGTGCTTATAAATTTGTTAAATTTCATAGGAAAATGGCAAAATAAACTTTTATATAAAATAGCGTACAACGAACAAAAACAATACAAAAAAAAATAAGAGAAAAGAGACAAAATTTAATGGTCGATTTCGGCGATTTTTGAAAAGAAAAATTAGCTATTATAATTTTGAACTTAACGCCAAACATAAATTTATTTAAATTATTATTGAAGCATTAATACCTTTTAAAACTCGGAGAAATGATTCGAAACTCAAAAGAAATTTGTCCTTCGCTAAATTTCTGTAGAGATGAAAATAAAATGAAAAATGTTAATGTCAACAAATGAAGAGATTTATTTCTTTGCACTCTGACGAGTGTTCACTGGGGCACTCTGACGAGTGTCACTGGCCAACAAATAACGCCCATCATCCAATTGCTAATTCTGCATAAACAGAGGGAGGGCAACATCAACACAATTGAAAAAGGGGAAAAAATGGGGAGAAAATGGGGGGGGGGCAAATGTCGCGTCTGTTGAGCTGTGGAGATTAAATCGTCGTTATGAGCAAAATGCTAATTCCCCGCTGAATGGCGCCCCAAATTCAAATTTTCAATCTCAGTTCAGTTATTTCAGTCCCCATAAAATTACTGTATTTCTTTCTTACTGTAAGTAAGGTCTGGCCCTTTTTCTTTTGGCACTAATATTTGCCCATTTATTTTTGTATTTTGGCCCTTAAATTCGCCCATTATATCTGTATTTTGGCACTCGCCCTTAAATTCAATTTCTGATCAATTTATCTTTTAATGAGTGATCTGTAGGGCTAATAATTTCTGATCACTTGGGCTATGCATTTTCTGATCACTAGCACTTCTAATTTCTTTATAGACGTCTCTTCTCTTTGTTAGAGGTATTCACTTTTCTTTATAGACGTCTCTTCTCTTTTAGAGGAATTTCTCACTTTTTATTTATAGACGTCTCTTCTCTTTTTTTAGAGGAATTTCTCACTTTTCTGTTTATAGACGTCTCTTCTCTTTTCTAGAGGAATTCTCTTTTTCTCTTTTTATTTATAGACGTCTCTTCTCTTTTCTAGAGGTACTCATTTTATTTATAGACGTCTCATCTCTTTTTTTAGAGGTATTCACTTTTCTTTATAGACGTCTCTTCTCTCTTAATAGAGGTATTCTTTTTATTTATAGACGTCTCATCTCTTTTTAGAGGTATTCACTTTTCTTTATAGACGTCTCTTCTCTTTTTTAGAGGTACTCACTTTTCTTTATAGACGTCTCTTCTCTTTTTTAGAGGTACTCACTTTTCTTTATAGACGTCTCTTCTCTCTTAATAGAGGTATTCTTTTTATTTATAGACGGCCGTCTTTTCTGGATCCCTAACGGGATTTCTCAAAATTAAAAAAAATTGCGCAATGGTTCAAACATACCCATCCTTCTGTAGCTGTTCCAAACTTGAGTTTGGAACCATCCGGTGCTACCAGTGAAACGTGGGGGGCCCGTCCCAGGATCGCTGTAGTCCAAATATTATCCAAGAAATACTTTATTGTTCCATCTCAAACTTGGGTAATTAAACCTTTGCTTGTGAAATGTGAAATGAATGGAAAATACAAATGATGGATCGAAATGAGAAGGATGGGACTGATCGAAATGAGAAAAGGATGGATAAATGATGAATGAAATGATAAAATGCTCGGGAAATCTCGGGAGGGAAATTAGCGGAGAAAAGACCAGAGACAAAAGGGGGAGTGATCGGAAATCCACTTTACAATGCTAACACAACTTTTGATGCTGATCAAAAAAGTCTTTTATACCAACTAGGTCAGATCACTCCTTCCTAGTGATCGGCACACCACAAAATACAGTGAAAATCGGGGAAATTTTCGAAAAAAAATCCTAGGGGGTTGGGAAATTTTTTTTGGAAATTTTGAGTAGGCTCATTGGAAAGAGCATAAAATTTACTATCGATTTGCCTTTTGAATGGTGGATCTATGACTTATAGCCGTTGAGATATGGGCACTTTCATTTCGGTGTCTTCAAAAACTACTGTATTTCTTAAGAAAATAGTGCATTTTACAGTAAAAATGATCAACATCGGAATTGAACTACCCTTGCCTCAGCGGGTATTAGTTGTAGAGACTTGCGGTCTTTTGCATATTGTAGAGAATTTTGTGCTCTTTCCAAAGAGCCTACTAAAATTTCCAAAAAAAATTTGCCAACCCCCTAGGATTTTTTTTCGAAAATTTCCCCGATTTTCACTGTATTTTGTGGTGTGCCGATCACTAGGAAGGAGTGATCTGACCTAGTTGGTATAAAAGACTTTTTTGATCAGCATCAAAAGTTGTGTTAGCATGAATTATTTCAGATTTTTTTGTGCTCTCAAATCCGAGATTCAAAAAGTGGTCCTAAAGATATGACCACCCCAAAAATGGGAGTGCAGTTGGAAAAATGGTTTGTAACCAATAATAATAATTATCAAAGGGTTAATGATTTGCATCATTAGAAAGCCCACAAAAAATGCTACAAGAAATGTAAAAATATATATATACAATATATATCAGATTGGGATTTTATAATCAATTTAAAACAAATTTTATACAAAATTTTAAGTGGTCCTAAAGATATGACCATGACTCTATAAAAAAAAGTTAGTAATAAATTTCAAAAACCTCAAGTCAGAATTTTTTTCAGCTTTTTTGAAACTCAATCAAATTTTCTGAAATTTTAAAGATAAATAGATAGCTTGGAAATTCAAAAAAAATTAAATCTAATTGTTTCTGAAAAAAAGTTATAAAGCATTGAATTCATAGAGTTTCGAAAAAGTTATGGACAAAAATGGTTGAAATTGGGCCAAGATACGAATTTATATGTCTTACATTTTTTTATTTTCCTACAACTTGGCTGTTTTTAAGAAACGTCCACTTGGCAGTTTCTAGTAATTTTCAGTCGTATTTTTGAAGAATAAAAAATTTAAATTTATTATTTTACTTTTCAGACGTAATTTCTAATGCAAAGAATGACCAAGATGAAAAAGGAGAAGGTAAAATAATAATATTACTAATAGTGTATTTTAATTTGGAACTCTATCCATTACATTAAAAAAAGGTCGGGATTTTTTGAAATTTATGTAAATGGTCGCTTCATAGCGGTGAAAAAATGCATTAAAAAGAAAAAATGCCCAAAATTCGTATGTATATTTAAAATATCCTTTTTTTTGCAGAAATTGAGTACAAAAAACAAATTGTTGCTGAAACTGAGTTCTTTTATAAGCATGTCGTGCGAATTCAAGAAATTTTTGTAATTTTCCATTAGAAAATTTCGTTCAAATTTTGATATCTTTAAAGGTTAACATGGCAAAAGTCGTGATCAAATTTTTAAAAGCAAAGAATGAAGATCGACATGATGAGCAAGCGGAGAATAAAATTGTAAGTGATTTGTCATCAAAAACTTTGGTAGTCGTGAAAATAAATTTAATAAATATAAATCGGACATAAAAAGCAAACGCCGAAGAATTTATTTTTCGCTTTTCCATAGTGAAAATACCAATTCAATATTTACAAAAATAGCATTAATTGGTCACTCATTGCTTTCTTAGGCTCTTCAAAATCCATCCATCAATCGTAGGCATTTAAAATTGAGCTGTTTTTTGACAAATTGCGCCTGTCATTTGAATTGCGCAGCGCGCGTCGTTCCATTGGCCATTTGCATTTAGCATATGCACACATTCCTCATTTGCGCCAGCTAAAAGCATTTGGAAATGTAATTAAGAATAATTAAAATGATAAAAAATAATAAATATGTTAAAGTAATTCAATAAAAATGCGATTTTTTAAATTTCTTAATGTAACTGTAACAACTTGGGTCAGTGTATTTGTTGGTGCCCGATGGTTGTCCTTCTGCCCATGGGTATTGGTTTTTGGTGCCGGTTGTCGTTGCAGCAGTTGTAATTTCGGGCTATAATTAATAATTTTTGTTTTAATTATTGCTATTAATTAGGCAATTCTGTTGACTTACCACATTGCCAAAAGTTGCTGGCGATCCGTTTGCCCATGTGCTTTGATAGAGATTGCCGACACGGACACGGCGAAGACCGATCCTGGAAAAGATAGCATTGTAATTAGGCAATCAATTATCATTGATTAATAACATAATCATTATTAAACAATGTATGCTACCAAAATGTGTTGAAAATTGTTGATGACAATTGGTATGTCAGAAGTGAACGAGCAAGCGGCTGGGCAATGATTCGGCCAAGAAGCCGATTCTCGGCTTCATCCGCAATGCTTACAAGTTGCGCTTTTGAGTCCTCGGCATTACATGCGGCCACTGCTTGGCTAAACCGGCAATTTCAATAATAAAATCTTTAAATTTGTTTAAAGGGCTTCGCCTCCAATGAATTCATTTCGTGTTCACTCACCTTTGATTCATCAATCCTTCGACCACTTTGTAGCATTTGCCATTGAAAATGGTCCACCCAAAGCCCCCGCACATCGATACACTCGGATTACACAAATCGAAGGACGATGACGAGGCTTGGGATGGTGCCGCGGAACTTCCGGCACTTTGCACACGGATTTGGCCCGTTCCAACGGGTGTTACGGCGGCCTGTGACCACCGCACCACCGCTTCCAACTGCTTGAGCTGCTTTTTTGCAAATTGCGCCTGTCATTTGAATTGCGCAGCGCGCGTCGTTCCATTGGCCATTTGCATTTATCATATGCACACATTCCTCATTTGCGCCAGCTAAAAGCATTTGGAAATGTAATTAAGTTAATTTAAATGCAATTGCCACCAAAATAACCAAAATGGAGGATATTCTTGATTAGCTAATATTATGATTAAATAGGATTGCGACCCTGACTGGAACTGGTCACGTGGAACAGGTCCCGGAATCCAGCCTTATCAAAAAACTCTAATCTCGTCTTTTCAATCATGACATGATCGGGATTAAAAATAAGCACTTTATGAATGGGTTTTTTCAGATTATCTTTTTTAAAATAAATTTGGCCATAAATTTCCCCGGCAGCCTATTAACACCTATGGGCTAACAATCCTTAAGAATTTCTCAAAATTCACAAAAATGGCCATCTTGGAATATACGTGACCAGAGAAAAAAATAGCGCCAAAAGTAAAGAGAAAAACTGGTTTTATGGTAAAATTTAGATTTTAAGTACTGTACTTATTACAAAAAAAAATTGGGAAATTCATGCATATGGAATAATAAACCTTCCCCGATACTAAAAAATTTTCCAGAAAACCCAGGTTTTCGTGCCTAAACCTGGACATGGTACTTGGGATTTTTTATACTTAACTTCTTAATTAGTTTCTGGGCAAAAAAATCCGAAATATCCAGGTCCTGGAAAATCTAGTTTGCCGAAAAATCGCATGGCAAGAAAAATCAGACCTGGATCAAAATCCGTGCCTAACTGTAATGATGACAAAGGTAAATAGAGAAAACGAAAAGATTTTTCAATTTGGGTTTTATGTGAGAAACCCCATCAAATCCTGAGACTGAAAAAAATTATTTGGACCGATTACGGCTTTTCGGGTTCGGTCAATCCCTGGTTTTCCCAAAAATTATAATTCCGTGCATTCCTAGTTTATATTTTAATTTTAATTGAATAATTTAACTGTAACAACTTGGGTCAGTGTATTTGTTGGTGCCCGATGGTTGTCCTTCTGCCCATGGGTATTGGTTTTTGGTGCCGGTTGTCGTTGCAGCAGTTGTAATTTCGGGCTATAATTATAATTTTGTTTGATTTTATTATTAACAATTATAATAATTTTATAGGCAATTCTGTTGACTTACCACATTGCCAAACGTTGCTGGCGATCCGTTTGCCCATGTGCTTTGATAGAGATTGCCGACACGGACACGACGAAGACCGATCCTGGAAAAGAAACAATTATAATTATGTAATTAATTAATTATTGATAATAACATAATCATTATTAAACAATGTATGCTACCAAAATGTGTTGAAAATTGTTGATGACAATTGGTATGTCAGAAGTGAACGAGCAAGCGGCTGGGCAATGATTCGGCCAAGAAGCCGATTCTCGGCTTCATCCGCAATGCTTACAAGTTGCGCTTTTGAGTCCTCGGCATTACAAGCGGCCACTGCTTGGCTAAATTGGTAAAAAAATCATAAATTTCAATAATAAGACTATAAATTTGCTAGGGCATTTAATCATTTTAGAAAACTAATTCTGAAAATGTCTGATTGGCCTGCTTTGATCTGTTCATGATCAGTGTTTTATCAGCTCAACTATAACTCACCTCTGATTCATCAATCCTTCGACCACTTTGTAGCAATTGCCATTGTAAATGGTCCACCCAAAACCACTGCAGACAAATGCACAAGATGGAGAAGTCGATGTCTCTCCATTGCACGGCTCTTCAGTGACCGAGGACGAAGCTTGGGAGGTTGCTTCAGTGGCGGATGATGAAGCATTTGAAGTTATGGGCTCTTTAGTGGCTTTTCTTCATCGCACGGCTCGTCAGTGGCCGATGATGAAGCCTTGGTAGTTGGGGGCTTTTTAGTGGATGAAGCTTGGTAGTTGGGTGCTCATTAGTGGCATCTTCATCACATGGCTCGTCAGTGGCCGATGATGAAGCCTTGGTAGTTGGGGCTGCTCCTTGGTAGTTGGGTGCTCATTAGTGGCATCTTCATCGCACGGCTCGTCAGTGGCCGATGATGAAGCCTTGGTAGTTGGGGGCTCCTTGGTAGTTGGGTGCTCAGCTCATTAGTGGCATCTTCATCGCACGGCTCGTCAGTGGCCGATGATGAAGCCTTGGTAGTTGGGTGCTCATTAGTGGCATCTTCATCACATGGCTCGTCAGTGGCCGATGATGAAGCCTTGGTAGTTGGGGGCTCCTTGGTAGTTGGGTGCTCATTAGTGGCATCTTCATCGCACGGCTCGTCAGTGGCCGATGATGAAGCCTTGGTAGTTGGGGGCTCCTTGGTAGTTGGGTGCTCATTAGTGGCATCTTCATCGCACGGCTCGTCAGTGGCCGATGATGAAGCCTTGGTAGTTGGGTGCTCATTAGTGGCATCTTCATCACATGGCTCGTCAGTGGCCGATGATGAAGCCTTGGTAGTTGGGGGCTCCTTGGTAGTTGGGTGCTCATTAGTGGCATCTTCATCGCACGGCTCGTCAGTGGCCGATGATGAAGCCTTGGTAGTTGGGGGCTCCTTGGTAGTTGGGTGCTCATTAATGGCATCTTCATCGCACGGCTCGTCAGTGGCCGATGATGAAGCCTTTGTAGTTGGGGGCTCTTTGGTTACCGGTGATTGACCTTCATCAGATGAACAATGTTCTGCTGATGATTCTTCGGATGAAGCCGATTGCTTGGATGATGATGAGTCTTTGGATGAATCCGATTCCTTGGATGATGAGGACCCCTTCCCTTCATCTTCAATTGGTGAGCACTCCAACGTTATTTTTGCCTTTATCTTTATCCCGCGCATCGCTGTCATATTTTTGCTTGTTATTTTTATTGTTTTTGATTGTCCATTGACGACAAGCGCAGGCAATGAGTTGAATTCGAATATTTGCAGAAGAATGACTAAAATAGAGATAAGAGTTTGGGGCTGCATATTCTTCAAAGGCTCTTCTTTTGTTAAACGATTTTAATGAATTGAGGATTATTCATTTTATTTCGGCTTAAATAGCCAATTCTTTTAGTTGAAATTATCACTAAGTTCAGAATTCTTTGTTTGATTAGTGCAATTCAATTAATTATTAATTATTAACTAATGTTCATTTACTCATGTGTTTCTTTATGACGTCCTAATCACTTTTCAATTTTGTTGCATTCGTTCGGTTAAAGCTGTTCAAACAGGAAATGAACGTTTTGAGCATTAAATTTGCGTGACCCTGATGAATGGAACTTTTTTTTATTAATGGTCACATGAGTACTTTTCTATTATTAAAGATTTTTGAAAAGTTTCCGCTTCTATGTCAACGTTTAAAGCCTAAAATTTTAAGTAGCTCGTAATCCCGTGATTTTAAATGATTTTATCCTCAACCAATTAGTTCACTAAACTTTTAGTTCATCACGAGAACGTTCCATCAATTCGAATTGCCACGAATTGCCATTGCGAGCACTCTAATTAACTGATCCATTAAAGAATTATAGATTTCCGAAATTTTTAATAATCTCATCAAATTGTCAAAATACTTTCCCGGCGTTGTATGTTGGCACCGCACCGCTTTACATCCATCTTCCTTTAATTTTTCATTTCCCGGTTACTCCCGCTTGGTCGATGTGAAAATTGCCGGTTCCATTCGACGCTCATTTAATATAATTTTTAAATTTCCTTTCATTTATAAATGCCTTTATTATAACATTTATGAAGATACAATAAATAGGGGAAAAGATTCGTTGTTTGAGACCAATTAAGAAGATAATAATAATAAATAATAAAATTAATTTCAAGAATCCCTTCGCCTTTGTCGGCACAGTCCGCCGCACAGACCGTAGAGGTAGGGATTGATCACGGAGTTGAACACGATCATCCCGTGCAGAAAGTACACCTAACACAAAGTTAAGAAGCATTGTGACATTTTGCTAATTATTTAAAATAATTCTGTTAAATTACGGATGGTATCAGCTCATAAATTTGAAGGAGAATTTATTTTAATGGTAAAAATTCAAAATTAAATTTCTAATTTGAATATATTTTTGTTTTGCAGAATTTTCAATACAAATTTATTTTCCGACTTGATTTGCGTGCCGACTGAACAGGTCAGTGTCGACGAATTGAATCAGTGCAAGAAAATTGTAGGGCAACCAGCAAGCGAAATAGCCAACAACCAGCAAAAAACTGACACGGATAGCGCGATTTCTGAAGAATAATTAATTAGTGGTGTAAATTGGGAGTAATTAGTGACAAAATTTGGGGAAAATAATTAATGGACAAATGCAAAATTTAGTCATAAATGAAGGACCGACCGATCACCTGTTTGATTTGGCGCTATAGGAGGAGGACTGACGATGGCGAATGGCAGACACCAACAATTGTGTCTGAAAAGTGGGGAAAAGTTATTCGGTAATTCATTTAATTTTGGTAATTAAATTGGAGTTAAAAAACCTTTAATAATATATTTAATAATTAATTAGCCTATTAATTCATATAAATAATGGTTTATGCCTCGTTTGAAGTACTTGAACTGTTCCTCTGCTGTTCTTTTTGCTGCTGCTGCTGTTTGGTGGTGTCGGCGTCGTCTTCCCTCATTAAAGTGTTAATAGTCGGCGTGATCGCTCGCTGCCCATTAATCACAATCATCGGCTTATTGTCCGTGGACGGGTCATTTAAGGCTAAAATATAATTTAAAAATTTTGAACTTCGAGAAGGTCGCCCAAGTAAATTCTTGTCTTACCGGTCATTGTGGTGACCTGTTGGTAGCTGACTCTTGGGCAACGGTTCATCTCGCGCATTTCTAAATATAAAAAAAAAAAATTAAATTTTATATGATTTCCAACTTTCCCCCCCCCCCCTCGCCCATAGCTAAATATTTCTTTTGAAAAATGCCAAATCCAAGAAGCTGACCCGCGTCTGCGCCCGCTTTGTTGGGCCCCTCGCCGGCGCCCGCGCCCCCGGCACTTTCAATGCCTTTGCCGGCCGTTGTCAATTCGAACAGTGACGGCTTACTGTTAATGTACACCCAGCAGGAGAGCAGCACGTAACAGAGCTTAAATAAACTAATTTAGTAAATAGAGAAATGAACAAAAAATTGAATATAATAGAAACAATTAAAAATGTTTGTTTTTCTCCAAAAAAAAAAAATTACCAAAATGATAAAAGCGGGCACCCAAAAGATCAGCATCATGTGCGCAATCACGTACAGTGATTCTTCGTTTTTTAGCTAAAAAATGAACGGATGAAAATTTAAAATAGAATTAAATGCTTTTGGCTAATTGAGTTTAATTACAATAGAAAAAGTGAACAATTAGGTAATTAAATTGTGAATGACACAAGCTGACTGACCATTTTTGGAGAAGCTTTGGTCGTTGGGTCACTTTGTTGTGCCATTGCGCGTTGAATTTCCCAAATTTGCATACTGTAAAATGCAATTAGGTAATATTTTTAAATGGTTATCATTTTGTTGCATACCATTGATTCCATGGCGGATTGTCAAAGGCTTGGAAGGAGCGCCAAATGGCAAATTGGGGCAAAGAAATGAGTGCCGCGGTTAGCCACGCGACCAAAAGCATCAGTCGCATGCGACGGGCAGCCTAAAAATGGGACACAAAAAAATTAAACAGAAATTAATTATAAATTTCAAACGAAAATTCGCTGAAATTTCTCAGTTAGGGGTGTACCTGGTCAGGGTTTCGATGAGAAGCGCTTAACACGGAGAGAAGGCGATCAAGCGCAATACACACAATCACATTTGAAGAAATCTTGAAAGGCACAATGAAATTAATCAAAAAATCATTAAAATTAAAAATTTTGCTTATTTAAATGAAACATTCTTGACACCGTACGATAGTGCTACGCATTCTCTATTAGCCTTCAAAATTTCAAAAATTTCGAATTAAATTTAAAAATAACACAAAGGTACCGACCGAACCAAAGAATTAAAATTTGTAACTTTTTAGCAAAGTTAGGAATAATTTTCGTCAAAATTTTCTATTTTATGTTTTTTTTTGAGTAACGGCCCAACACTTATTGAAAAACATGAGTATTAATTGATAAGAAAATCAAAGGATTATTGATCAGTTAAGAATTCAATTAAATATTTTATATTTAAAAATATAATAATATTTTTTAATTTTTGTTTGATCACTTGGAATGCGAAAGTGTGCATGAATTTGATGAAGCGACACAAAAAGTCACCGCCTCGCCAATCGTATGTGACAAGCCTTGGGGAAAATATTATTATTAGAATTTACAATGGCATTAAAATTATTCGGAAAAATAAAAAAATTTTAATAAATCCATTTTCTCTGAGCATAATTTTCCCCGTCACTCCCCACCCAATTCATTTAATCATAAAAGCTTTGATAAATCAGTTAATTATCTTTTGAAAATAACATCTCTAAACCCTTTTAAAGTGTTAATTAGTTTATTAGGACACCAACCAGCATGCCCTGGAGGGCACATACACAAACAGAACAAGCAGGTCGGAGTAGTTCAAATGCTTTTTCAGAATGTCAAGTCGGGACGAGATGGGCTTTTCGGCAATCTGAAATTTTATTTTAATTAAATTCTAAAAATACATTTTAATTGGTTGGACCTGAGTCCATGCGGCCAAATTCAGCGGAGCACCGACAATGAACAAAATGATTAGCGAAACCAGCTCCACATAGTCGCTTGCAATTTTCTCGGGCGGTGCCTGGGCAAATGACTCAATTTGTTGCGGAATGGGCAAAGAATCCATTAAATGATTAATGGGAAAACTAAAACAAAAATAAACAAATAAAATTGTAAGAAAAATGAAACAAATCATCAAAAATGATAAAATGAATTGTGGTGTAAAGCAATAAAAAATAATTATTGTGTGTCGCACAAACATTGCTTAATTATTAATTAGGCATTGGAATTGCCGTCATTGGTTTTTGATGCTAAGAGCAATGAAACAAATGTGTGTTCGTTCAATACTTTCTTTCTTTCTTTTTTATTACCGTAAGTGCTCAATTAAAATTAATTGGCATTTGACGGCAATGGAAATAAATGAATACAAATGAAAGAAACAGAGCGTGATTTGATTTGAAAAGTGAAGAAAAAAACATGTCTAGGCTTGGGAACAAATGTTTAAATAAGAAAATAAGGAAAAAAAGAAAGTGCCATTTATTTTATTGTTATTTTATTAAAACTGACGATAAATATTAATAAAATTATTAGAATTGGACTTAAGACAATGAATATAAAATTAAAATTAATTGCGATTTATTCATTAATGAAACTAAAGCATAAAATTGTTTTAGAATTTAGCGAAAGCCAAAATATAAAAGGGAAAAAATTTCTTCTTTTTTTTTACTATAATTTTAAGATAAAAATCCCTTGTCAAAAAAATCTTCGTCATTTTATTATGAAAGTGCGGGAAATCCATTTTAAGATGAAAATGGGCTTCCCATTCTGCCGCTGAATGAATGAGTGCCAATGCCAATGCCAATGCCATTTTCCATTTTCCATTTACGCCCCCTCCCACACGCTCAATTTCCGTCCCGCGACTTTGTGACTTTTTGGAACAAAACTTATCAAAAAGTATTAGAGACATTTTGAGGACAATGAACGAATGGGCACGAATAAATATTTAATTTAGACAATGAAAAAAGGGGGAAATGAATTTTGAAAGAACCAATGAAATGATTAATTTGCTAAAATTAAAAGCAAAATTACGGTATGAAAAGCGGAATATGGTAATAAGTTTGGCATTTGAATATGCAGCATAACTTTGGGAAAACAACATTTCCTGGTGCCCCTTAAACAGCACACAGCCTTTAAAATGTTTATTTCTTTTCCGGCTGCTGGTGCCAAACTTTAATCGCCGAAAATATTTACTGAGAGGACTGAACAATTATAGGCTTAAAGGCATCAAAGCTTTTTATGTGGCACAAATCCTTCCGCTTTTGGCATTTTTGGCTTGCCTAAAAGTCACTTAAGAACATTAAATATCCGTTGAGTGTAATTTCAGCGCCAAATGACAGAGAAATTTAAATTCAAAACCATTAAGTTTAGCAATTTTTCGAATAATTAAAATTAGAAATTACAAACTAATTTTATGCCAATAAAAATAATTACTTAAAAAGGCATTTATAATATTGTTTTTTGGCCAAATTTCGTGCTCAATAAAATCTATCATCTGCTTACTACGCAGATGGGTCGCTCTTCTCCCTTTTTTAAAGCGGAACAAAAATTGTCACAAAAAGTGCCTTCCTTTGTCGTGCCGTGCTCAGTTGGCGTTCGTCGGCCGATGTAATCCCTTCGCCCCCTCTCCCTCCCCCCCCCCACCAAACCGGCACCCTTCCCCACCCTTCCCATCCCATCGCTTCGTCCGCCCCCGTCCGTCCAGGCTTCTTCTCCAGCTGTGCCGCCCCCATGCACACAACAATATATATAATTTGTGTGTGCCTGAGGGGCAGAGGAATGTGCGTTTCCGGCATTTCGCCCCACAATTCCCCCGGGGGCGGGGAGGGAATCGGCCGGAGGGGAGCGCTCAATTGGAGAAGAACAATTTAGGCGGGAACAGCAGCAGTTGTTACGGGAGTGAAGGGAGGGGAAATAATGAGGCTGAAAAACTATAAAATTCAACATAATTTCTATTTGATGGTTTATTTACGACGGAATTTTGTGAAAATTTCAATAAAAAAAAAACGTTGACATAAATGTTTTTTTATGAGATTATTGAAAATACGTACATAATACACTTATGTAAAATAAAAAATTTTTTAATTTTTTGTGCCTATAAAAAGCCGAAACTTAACGGAATTAAGGGAAAAAAAGTTGGTCCATTTATTTAAAAAGGATAAATAATTTAACAATTTCTCTCAAAAATAGACATATTTAATTGTAAAAAGTGGCAAATGCCGCGTGCTTTTTCAGAAAAATGTTTAGAGAAAATTAATGGGAAAAGCGTATTTCCGTTAAAATTGGCAAAGGAATTAATTCTCATAAATAAGCATTTTAATGCCCCGTTTATTAATGGAAATTCTGATGAATTTGTGTGAACTCTTCAATAAATTCCCAAGAAATTGGTTAAGAAAATGTGAGAAAATTTGCCCATTATAAAAAGTGAAAGTTTCCCATTTTTAATGGACCATGCCATTTTCCCTCCATTCATAGAATTTCTTGTCACGAGAACATACAAATGTATAGCATATGTGAATTAATAACGGCGTGACAAAAGGTACTAAAAAAAAAGTTTTACGAAGAATTGGTCCATTTTATCTTTGTATCGTCGACTCGGGGATTTCTCGGCTTTTTCTGTCCCTTTCAATTCCGAATTTCAGGGGCCTAATGGGCTTTTGGCTTCTCTTCCCATTGGCTTTTTGACGTATTTGGTTCACACTTTGGGTTTCTCAGAACCGACCGCACAAATTCAATTAGAGAAGGCCAACGTCGGTGGGGGGCAATCAAATGAGCGGCGAATATGCCGAGGTTGGGAAAACAAAAGTCCCAATTGAGCATGAGGAAGTGGACAAGCCCAGAGGACTCGAAAATCAGGGGCAGGTCGACCCGAATTTTCATTCAAAAAAAATCAGGGGCAGATCGACCCAAATTTTCAGAGTTTTCTGAAAATCCAATGATTGACGGGAGAATGAAAATTTATTCGATTTGTTAATATTTTGATCAGAACTTGCTCAATTTGTGGATTGACAACTCAAAAAATGGAGAAACTTTGACTCCCGAGTTCAGACAAAATCGAATTTTTGTGTCTCAATTAATCTTTTGAGTTTAAATTCAAATATGCTACTGAAAAACAAATAACCGGTGTAGTATTATTTTGGGTGATCCTTCTTCATATCTCTCCCCCTAAAACAATTTTTTTTAATTATTTTTTTTTATCTAAAAACCTAAAAAGAATTTATGAAGTCCAAAAAAAAGAGAATGGATTAAAATGAAAATTTAAAGGGCAAACTTTGTGACTTTGTGAGCATAAAAAGTTGTTTTGTTGGATTGTGTTTGGCTGTGCTTTCTTTCAGAGGATAATAAAAATTCCATGTGATTAAAAGGTGGACGGAGATGAGTAAAAGAAGTTAAAACGATTCATTTTCATCAGCCGCCGAAGTGAATTGAAATCCACCGGAGAAAAACGGAAAAGAAAATCGATTTGTCATTTGAAAAGGGAAAAAACTAAAACAAAAAGTGAATTTCAATTAAAATAATTAAAAATTAAATAAATTTTTAATAAATCATTTTCATTAAATTTGCATCAAAAAAGCGTTTATGTTAAAGGACTAGGTTTTTATAATATCAAAGAATTTCGGAATTGAAAACAAAATTGGCCTTTTTCAGTGCACTGATGGGAAATGTTGGCACTGAATTTTTAAAAGTAATGCTTTTCCCCCGGAAAGTGGGCGAATGTAAAAAGAGAGACAAAAAAAAGCACTTTCGGCACAACACAATTCATCAGAACCAATGGTGGGGAAAAGCGGCAGAACCAAGTGCCGAAAAGTGCACATATAAACATAAATGTGTGGTGCCTAATTTGGCAATTCATTATGCTTATTATGCTTAATATTTGTCAATTGTCCAAAAGAGTTTCTGTTTAATAAATTTTTTATTTGTAAATTTTTTATTTTAAAATATTTTTTTGTATTGGCTAACAATCGAAAAAAAATCTTCAAAATATTTTTCGGTTTGAATCACCAAAAATCTCAATTTTAATGCTTTTACAGATAAAATCATTGGCACTAGTGATTTTTCGTGTTCAACATCAAAAAATTTCCATTAAATTCGATTAATTTAAAATTTTAATGGGGTAGAAGAGGCACAGTGAAAAGTAGCTAAATTTTTTTACTCATTTTAATAAATTATTAAACAAATTTTGAATGATATATAAACGAAGATACCTGACAGAAAAATGTATGAAAAATAATAAAAATATTAAATTTTATGGTGAAGGATTAACTGGCCTTAGATATTCCGCCTCTCCCACCCCCCCCCCCCCCCGGGCATCCCTCGGGGGTCCGTCCGTCCCATGAATTTAATGAGCTCCGCAAATTGCCACTCGCCATGCTCATTAAGGGTATATTGGAAGTAGCAAAACAAAATTTGTCATCATAACATTCATAATTAATTTTAACAATTGATGTTTCTTCATATAGCAATTTCATTAGGAATAATTCTAGGAAAATGAAGTCAAATGAATGAAAATAAAAATTGAAAAAAAAATAACAGAAAGTAAATTTAATTATTTAAAAGTTGCCATTTGAAAATCAACATAAAAATGAAATACTGACATCATCTTTAAAACTTTGTTAAATGTAAATTTCTATAATTTATTTCAACTATAATATTTCGCCAATAAAAATAAATAAATTATTTTCTTATCAATATTAAAAAATATATTAATAGAATATATTTTTTCAAAATTTATAAAATTTAAAAATAAAAATTAGAAACTAATTTAAAATGAGAGAATAAATTTAAAAAACATTTAACAAAAAGAACGAATTTTCTTTAAATATTTTTTATAAATCTAAATTTATTATTTTTTGCTGGGGCTGAACGACCCACCGGAGAACCTTTTAAGCCATTTTAAAGGTGCCGAAATAATGTTTTAATATGGCAAAATTCAGTGAAAAGAAATCGGCAATGGTTGTAACCAATGGAAACAGGTTCTGATGCTGGGCTAATAAAACATTAAGCAGTGAATAAACAAAAAATATAATATTTCGGGCCACAAATTTGTATTTATTAGAAAACTACATGTTTGTAAGCAGAAGCTATTGTTTAATCTTGTGTTCAGCGAGTAAAAAAATTAATCATAAAAAATTATCCCTTGATAACCTTGGAAAAGTAAGGTTTTTTGAATTTTAGACAATTTCAAATCTGTAAAATTTGGTTCGATTTTGAAAAAGTTATAAAATACCTTAATACAATCGGGAAAATGTAGGACAATATCCATAAAAGCAATTTGTGCTTCAGGTACATTATTTAATTTTGTTCGTAGACAGGAAAGAAACGAAAAAATTTACGAAAATTACAAGGATTAATTAGAAAAGAATTCAATTTTTAAACAAAAGTAACATAAAAAGCTTTTTATCTAACTCTTGGCAGAATGCAAAGAAATCATTGGTTCGAAAAAATGTAAAACAGACAAACATTTGCCCTGTTTTACATAAATCAGTGCCGGAGTTTGCCTATGCTTTCATAGAATTTTAAATTTACATAAACCTAGGCATAAGCATAAATTTATTGATGAATATTCAAAATTACCCCTGCTGGAGGGCCTAAAAGTGCACTCATTTATGGCTGGGCCAAGGCAAAAATGAAGACAAAAATGGCACCAAAGAGTGTGTCGGCGGTGCCGTCTTTTACCGCTCGCTTTTGCTCCCTCCGGCGTACGGCGGCGTGCGCAAAAAGAGAAGTAATTAGCATTAGGACGACGGCACTCGGAAGAGAACGTTGGCATAAAAGAAAGCTACGAAGAGGAAAATGTGATGAAGGCTCATTTGGGTTAGCAAAACATTTTTGGCATTTGACTAAAAATTGGTGTGAAAATGGCTTTTCTATAAAAAAGGGATTAAAGGCACAAAAATGCATAAAGGCGATGATGGCACGGCACGAAAATTATTGGAATAAAACTGATCAATGCATTTAGCAAGATTAAATTGAGAATAGCAGCAGCATTTTTTGGGAATTTTGAGATAATCTGGTAAAAAAGTTAAATGTTTAAGTGGCAAATTCGATTATACAAACAAAACAATTAATTTCCTAATAATAATGGTTTTGGTTTAAAGGAAGAGATTTTAAATATTTCCGTGTAATTTAATAAAAATGCACATTTAACAAAAGAATGTCCAACTCCGAAATGTCCTCCTAACCGAACTCTGCCGATTGAAACACTGAGAAAGCACATATTATGTATTAATATACCTAATAAAAGGGTTTCCCCCATTATACAGTGGAACGAGTAATTTTATGGGGGGCGGGGGATCACCGGGATTTGAACCCCGTCCCCGTTTTTCCAATCCCCGCCGTAAACGGGTCCCCGGCGCCCCATCCCCGCTTTTGATTTAGTTTATAACTGGCAAAAATTACGTTATAATTTATTTTATGCGTCTGATCAGTGAACCGTTCTCAGTTTCTTAGGCCATAACTTCTTTTCTTTCTTCGTCAATTTCTTAATTATTGGGTATGAATCGGAAGATTAAATTCTATAGAGTTTTGTATAACTAAATTCTGATCTCAGGCAATAGCTAAAAAGTTGAATTTGGGTTTTCTCATTGTAAATTCCTGAGACCTTAAGCTTTGGTTTGATACCAAGAATATATGTATTGACCAATTAAGAAAAAAAGTTATGGCCTAGGAAACTGAAAAAATTATTAACTCAAATGTCTCATTTATTTTGTTTAAAAAAATAACATTTTTGTCCATGGCCTTATCATTTGCTTGAGTGGTGAATTTATGAAGTTAAACACACAAATTGTTCTAAAAAAAGCCCATTGTTGAGATGCATTTCGTAAGGGGAAAGAAAGTACCAATTAAATTCAAAAATAGAAGCGTTTTTTGAAACATAATTATTAATTAAGTACAAAGAAAATGGCTTGTTAAATAAATAAATTAATTAATTGATTTTGGTGCGTTTACTCATCCGACAATTTGCGCTTCGTCCCTTTTTTCTCCTCTTCCACAGTGATTTCCACGGTCAAAGTCACTTTGTCCTCGTCTTTGTCATACAATCCTCTGTTTGGGTCCATTAATTGCTTAATTATTTTATGTTAAACAATTAAAAACATTAATTATTTTCACTCACTGTAAAAGTAATGTGACCGAGAGAAAAATGTGCCAATTTATTGTTAAAAATTTGGTCATTTAATTTGCCGGTGAAATTCTCCGCTTCGCCTTTTTCTGAGACAATTCGAAGGGTTGCCGTACTTTTGCAGCTCCAACTTTCATCTTAATAACAATTAGATTACCGTATTTCTAAAATAAACCCCGAGGGGACTTAATTTTTCAAAAATAATTTAAAAAAATTAAAATTCAGATTTTGCAAAATATTTAAAGGTTTCTTTTTTCAAAATATTTTTTAGCTTTGGTATTTTATGCCCACCTTTTGTTGGAGTGCCGCACAAAAGGTAAAAGACCAAACATTTTCCAGCGGTGCCTTTCTCTGGATGTAGAATTGTCGAAACACCCCAAAGAAATCCCTTTATTTTTGCGGTTTCGCTGCTCCGTTCACTCCCACAAATCTCTCGTGCAAATTCCGACAATTTATCAATTTCCATCACTATTTTCCCCGTGGATTTGTTTGAATTTGAATAATCAAAATTCTCTGCATTTTTTTCCTTCAAAATTACATCGATGGCCAATGTCACTTTGTCCTCCTCTTTTTCGTAAAATCCTCTGCTTGGGTCCATCAAATCCTTAATTTTTTTTCTATGATTTATACATAAAAAGGATTAACGAAAGCTCACCGAAAAAGTGATCAAATTGGAGAATCCACTGACAGATGTTTTATTGTTAAAAATATGATTATTGAATTTCCCAATTAAATCCTCCGTTTCGCTCTTTTGAGAAACAATTCGAAATGTCGCTGAACATAGGCAGTCCCAATTTTCATCTTAATTAACATATATTATAATCAATCAACATAATTATCCTTAATTAACCACCTTCCCTTGGGGCAGTGCATCGAAGGTAAAAGCCCAAACCCTTTTCTGTGCTGTCATTCTTCATAGTTATCAATGTCAATATTTTCCATGGTAGTCCATTTATTTTTACGGGTTCGCTGCTCCGTTCGCTAAGAAAAATCTCTCTCGAAAATTCCAATAGTTTTCCAATTTCCATCACAATTTTTCCGTTTGATTTGTTTGGACCCGAATCGAATTTTAGTGAATTTTTGTTTTCCACAGCAATATCAATGGCCAATGTCACTTTGTCCTCATTTTTGTCATACAATCCTCTGCTTGGGTCCATTAATTGCTTAATTAGCGACCATTTAAAAGGCATTCCAAATTTGTCGCTCACTTCAAGAGTGATGAAACTGGGGAAACCGCAGCCCATTTTAATGCTATAAAAGTGGTCATTGCGCATTCCAATTAAATCCTCGGTGCCGCGCATTTGCGAAACAATTCGAAATGATGAGGAACAAATGCAACTCCGATTTTCATCTTAATTCCAAAATGTATTACTACATAGAGTTCGTCCTATACTTGCATTCGGCCGGCCCTGTATTGTTAACCTGTGTTTCCCTGCATTTTGGACAGAAAATACGGGTTAAATCAGAAAAAACGCATGCTCAGGAAAAACCAAATTTCGGGGAGGGCACCCGAAATGCTTTTAATGAAATTAAATTGAAGCGCTTTATACCACTGAGATGCCATTCATTTACTCATTTAAAACATTTAATTATTCCCCCTAATCTATCATTAACAAATGTTCCTGAGACGAAATGGGGCGGTCCCTTCAATTGTCATCCTTCCCCGTCGTTCTCCTCTGATCACTTTTGGGATTTAGTCAATCCAATCTTGCTCGAGAGGGACCCCCTCAGGCGCTCCTCTGTTCCCGAGAATGTTCTGCTGGGTTGAGGCCCCCAGTTGTATCCCTTTATTATTGCCCAATAAAGGACTATTGTTGAAGCTTTACCATTTGTACTGGGGATTGCAACTGGGAAAAGGGCTCCCCGGTACACCACGGATGTTACCACCTTCTGTTGAAGCAGCGCACTTAAGGAAAAAGCCGAGCCATTTCTCAGCGCTGTCCTTCTTCGTCCTTATCTGTGCCATTATTTTCCAGGGAAGTCCTTTTATTGGCACAACATCACTGGTCCGCGTCCTTCCCACTTCCTCTCGGGCAAATTCTGACAGTTTCTCAATTTCCATCGCCAATGTCCCTCTGTTCCCCATGGGAATATTCCAATCAGAAATCCGTGCGTGGTTTGGAAATTTCAGTGGATAAAGCCCGGGCACACCGCGGAGATTCGGATGAGAATGGAATTGGTAAATGCCGACAAATTCTTCCATTGTCAAAACGCCGGAGGAAACTGTTAAAAATAAAAAGAATTAATGTAATTGACATAATATAATTCAAATATGCTTTTGCTCAAACCATTATTGAGTTGACTGATATTTTCTAAGAAAAAGGAGGAGTAAAAACTTTTGATGGCTCAATCGTTTTCAGCGCATAAGAAAACCGATAAATGTGGTTTTGAGCTATTTTGAGTTTGGGAACTATGATTAATATTTTCCAAAATTGCATTTTCTTAAAAAATCCTAAGGTGTGAAAAATTATTATTTATAAATTCTTTGGAATAATCATTTTAATTCAGTATTTAAATTTAAAATAAGAAAAACATTTTGTAAAATAAGGTAAATGAAACAACAGCACATATTAAGATTCATATAAAATATTATCTACCAATATTCGTGGAAAATTCTCTTTGCGGAATAAGTGGGAAACGAATTTTGAACAGTGCCGAGCCAAGCGCAGAACGCCGATTCGCTGCAGAACATTCGATGGCATTTTGACGGCATTTTTCGTCGGCCCAACGGAGTGCCAAAAATAATGTAAAAATATATATTTAATTTTAATAATTTAAAAGAATCAAATGATTAGACATTTAACTAATAAATAATTGATGTATAAATATTTACAGCCTCCCAAAGTTCAAATTCGTTGTTGATCGCCAACTGATTACGCTCGAGAATTTCATCCAAAATATTTTGATCAATTTGCAAAAATTCCTCTGATCTGAACAATGAGCCCGCATTTCGACAAATGTAACCCAAGCAGCGATGAGCGAAATCCTTAAATCGTGGCTTAAATTTAATTTAGGGATGAATTTTCTTTGTAAAGAGCATTTTGTTAGACGGACGAAAATTTATTTATTTTTAATATTTATATTTTTTATTTCACACATTTTGGTGGAGAAAACAAGCTTGGCCATAAGCGAAGAAAACATTTGGCAATTCGTTAATTGGAAAGTCCAAGAAGGCCTTTAGCAGCAAAGCGATGTTGTATTTATTGGCTAAAAAATGTTTAAAAATGAAAAAATATATTTATTATTTTTGAAATATTTCCACCGGCGTAAAGCACTGCCATGGCATTGTGTCCATTCAATTCACTTAAATCTTCCGTGTAAATGAAGTTGAGCATCACTTTGAACGCTGCTGGTTCAACATCGGGCAAAGGCACTTTAGTCACGGTTATGTCGGCCGAGGCTTAAAAATTATATTTAATTTTATTTTATTATTTTATTTATCCATTTTTCATACCATTTTCCGATTTTCCATTTTGGGAGTCAAAACGAAACATTGCCTCAAATACAACGGAAGCATGCTTCAAAATCTGTTTGTGGGCTGGCAAAAGCTTTAAAAAAAAAATTCAAAATTAAGTTGTTTTAGCTTCGTCACCAATTTGTGAATTTTAAGTTTTTTGAAGATTATCATATCAAAACTGTTAAATAGTAACTCTAATTAGGTTAACCCTATTGTTCAATCCTTTTTTCGTTTTTCAAAACTCGCCTCTTTTTCCTTCCCAACCAAAAAGTGAACGTCCGCCCCATCGCCCGTGCTCAACATCAGCTTCATCCTATCCACCAAACTGCTCGCCATAGTGACAAGTTATGATGGGAATTGAAATTTTATGAGATCGCAAAAATAAGGGCTGTCCAAAATTAAAAAATTTATAGCGTTTGGCGCCAAAATGACGCGTCCCGCAAAAAAAAAAAGGCGCGGGGGCGGGGAATTGTCGCAAAAGCTGAGAAGGGAGGGGATAAAGGAAAGGATGAATGAATGGTGGGTGAATGAAAAGCGGACGAAAGGGTGACCACCGACCATTTCCAACGACCATTTGCATCTGTCCATTGATTGATGTCATCGGACAGTAACGGGCAAAGCCTAATTTTGTATTTATATGGCACAAGTGCCCCCCCCCCCCCCCAGCAGATGTGAGGGCTTTTTCCCACTCATTTTGTGGACTTTTGAGTCAAAGCGGCGGAATAGGAAAAAGTCGGAAGGGACTCGGATAATAAGCTCCAAATTTGATTTCAATTGCAAAAAAGGTATATTTCCAAATTTGTCATATTAAAAATCATTGTAAAATGAAACAGAAATTAGGGGAATGGAAAAATAATTTGCATATTTTTGTAACAATTTTTATTGAATATTTTCCGATTTTTGTGCTAAAATAATTGCACCCCATAAGTAGGGCTGGGAATTTAAGTCAAATGACTTTTTTTTTTGCTGACTCTAAATGGTCTTAAAATGACTTAAAAAGTATTCTAAACTCTGTTTGAAGCTTCTAACATGCATTTTTTATGACTTTTTTTGACTTTTTTACACTTTTTGGGATTTTTATGACTTTTTTGAGTTTTTGCGACTTTTTCGTGATTTTTTTGACTTTTTGAGGCAAAATTTGAATTTTTTCTCAATTAAAATACGATCAAATCAGGGTTTTTTTGCATTTTTTTACGTGCTTTTTTGGATTTTTTGTGACTTTTTTCAATTTTTCGTGACTTTTTTGCCTTTTTTATGACTTTTTTGTGACTTTTTGGCGATTTTTTATGACTTTTTTAGTCGACTTTTTGAAGATTTTTAGTGACTTAAATTCCCAGCCCTACCCATAAGCACCGACTTTTGTTGGGCATAAACAATCAATGCTTGCGAAAATCGATAGCAAATGCTAATGGATGGTACACAAAACCCAGCAACACTCATTAATTCTTCATTCATTGGTCACTTCCCTTTTCTTCGCCTTCCCTTCCTGCAGAATTTTGCACTTTTTCTTCCCTTCTCCGATAAAAGACAGACATTTCGTACTGTTTTAGGGTTTTTAAGAAAAATTTATCAAACTTTTCTCAGCTGCAATAATATTCAATAAGAAATATTTATTCATAAAGTTTGGTGGATCGGATGAAGCTGATGTTGAACACGGGCGAGAAAGCGGATGTGCATTTTTTGGTGGGAGAGAAGAAAGAAGTGAGTTTTGAAAAACGAAAAAAGGCTTTTAAAAAAATTACCGCCTGAGGCTCAAAATAAATTTAAATTTTGAATTGTTTTTCTTTTTAAGCTTTTGCCAGCCCACAAACGGATTTTGGAGTGCGCTTCCGACGTATTTGAGGCAATGTTTCGTTTTGACTCCCAAAACGGAAAAGCGGAAAAAGGTATGAAAAACGGATAAATAAAATAATATTATTTAATTTTTTAAACATTAGCCTCTGCCGATAGTCCCATTGTTGTCCCTGATATTGAAGCAGAAGTGTTCCGAGTGATGCTCAGCTTCATTTATGCGCAAGACTCAAGCGGACTGAACGGACACAACGCAATGGCATTGCTTTACGCCGGTGGGATAATTAAATTAATGTTAATGGAATTAAATTAATTCCTATTTTGTGATTCAATTAAATTTAATTTAATGCATTTTTTTAGTTTAGCCAAAAAGTACAACATCTCTGGTCTGATCAAAGCTTGCTTGGAATATCCAATTGATCAATTGTCCAATGTTTTCCTTGCCATTGACCATGCTCGTTTTCTCAGCGAACATGTAAAGTTTTGGCACTGATTTTGAGGAATTTTCTGAAATGAATTTAATGCATTTTAATTTGCCTTTTTAAGGATTTTGCTCTTCGTTGCTTGGATTTCATTGACCAAAATGCGAAAATTTTATTGCAATCGGAGGAATTTGCACAAATTGACCAGAATATGTTGTGTGAAATACTCGAAAGTGATCAGTTGAGAATCAGCGACGAACTCACAATTTGGAATAGCGTAATAATTAATGTTTAAAAATGGAATAAAAATTATTGTTCAAATCATTTGACTCATTTAAGGCACTCCGTTGGGCCGACGAAAAATGCCGTCAAAAAGCCATCGAATGTTCCGCTGCGAATCGTCGTTCTGCGCTTGGTCCGGCACTTTTCAAAATTCCGTTTCCCTCTCATCACATATGAGGAATTTACGCAAAATATTGGTAAATATGGAAGAATTTAATTTAATATTATCGATAATTCATCCAAACCTTGGTCAAAAAGGCCGCTTTAATAAGGGGGCCGTTTTAAAATAATTTTTTTTTTGTTGGAAAAATGCCCAAAAAGAACCAAAACGCAAATAAATCGCGAAATATGCAATGGATACGTCCTAGAATCTTCCAAACAAGCTATGTTTCATATGCCTTTCACAGTTCATGAAGAAATTGCCTGTGCATTAATTGAATGCACTATTCATAATTTAAAAAATATATTTTTTAAATATTTTTTCGCAGTTCCTTCTGGCGTTTTAACACCAGAGGAATCTGTCGGCATTTGTCAGTTTCATTTGCCTGGCCTTTTGTCTCCGGTGGCATTTCCAAGCCACGCACGGATTTCCGCATGGAATAATACCCCCAAGGGAAACGCAGGAACACTCGCGTTGGAAATTACGAAATTTTCTCGATTTGCGCGAAGGGACGAGGGAAATTGCCGACTTAGCAAAGGCAAAGTGCACATAAAGGCACTTCCGTGGAAAATATGTGCCAAAATAAATACGACGAAAAACGAAAATGGCACCACCGAAAAGTGTTTGGGCTTTTTCCTTAGGTGCTCTGCGCCAAGAGAAGGTGGGATAATGATCATTAATGTTAATTAAATGGTAATCAATTATTTTTTATTTAATTATTTTCATTAAGACACTAAATGGAATTGCAAATGTTCAGCGACATTTCGAATTATTTCTCAAATGCGAGGAACGGAGCATTTAATTGGAAAACGCAATGATCACATTTTTAACAACAAAATGAACACTTTGGGCTTCTCAAATTTCATTACTTTTTCTGTAAGTGAAAATTAGGGGATGTATTTTATTTTATAATTGACCCTAATTAAGGATTTAATGGACCAGGAAAAAGGGTTTTACGACAAAAATGAAGACAAAGTGACATTGGCCATCGATGTGATTGTGAAGGAACAAAATGCGGAGAAATTGGATTATTCAAATCCAAACAAAACAAACGGGAAAATTGTGATGGAAATTGGCAAATTGTCTGAGTTTTCGCGAGAGATTTGTTTGAGTGAACGGAGCAGCGAAATCAAACAAATAAAGGAATTTCAATGGAAAATATTGGCACTGATAATCAATCAGAATAATAAAAGCAGCGAAAAATGTTTGGCATTTTACCTTTTATGTGCCGGCTCAAAAAGTTGGCAAAAATGGGAATTTACAATCATTATTCAAATTGGCAAATTAAGGTGAAAATTGGAATTGCAAATGTTCGGCCACAATTCAAATTGTCTCACAAAAGGGCGGGGCGGAGAATTTAATTGGGCAATTCAATGGCCGCATTTTCAACAATAAATTAAACAATTTGGGATTCCCAACTTTCATCACTTTTGCGGTGAGCTTTTTCATTCCTAAAGCCATTTAAAAATGAGTATAATTAAGCAATTAATGGACCCAAGCAGAGGATTTTATGACAAAGACGGGGACAAAGTGACATTGGCCGTTGACATCACTGTGGAAGAGCAGAAAAAGGGACGAAGCGCAAATTATCGGATGAGTAAAAGTCATCATTAATTCGTAATCGCCGGGTCAATGGCAATTCGTACAATTCTCGTATAGCAGTTCGTACATATGTTCAAAATAGTCTTGTTAAGAATACCCATTAAACCTTTTGTACCTCAATCAAGCATTGTCTAGCAAATTTGGTAATTATTTCACTGATTTATCAAAATTGTGTTCATTTTAACATTCTTTCACTCCCAAATTTCATTTTCTCAATACCTTTTTACTCTCAGGTTCCCTGTCTCTTCTGAAGATATTTTTGTTTTGTTTTTTGATTATTGAAATTACCACATTTCATTAAAGATTCTCTAAAAACATGCAATTTCAAAAATTATGAACGAAATTTTTTTAGGTTTTTGATCACAAATTTTTGCAGTACGAGTTGCCCTAGTACGAATTGGGTTTTTATTAAATTTAACCTCAAAAATAATGAGAAAATTAATTTTAAAACCAAAAAACAAAGAGTTGCAGTAAAAAGCATCAAAAGCCATTTGAGAATGAATGTTGATCATTTTTTACTGCATTGAATCGAATTGTCAAAGTAAACAACACACATTTATTATACAATTTTCCTTAAAACATTCGTTCATTCGTCCCATTCTTCGCCACTGGACGACTCAAATGCGTGGGCAGTGTCTTTTCGGCGGTACCTTCGTTCTTTTTAAATTAAATTTGGTTTAATGTAATTTTGTTAAACCGTACCTGTGGCGGTCGCTGTCATATGAATTGGGCGACGAAAAAGTGTATTTCGAAGGCACCTTTTTTGCCGGGGCCACCTTCGAAACGAATGGAGTGCGATGTTGGGTGGGAAATTGGATGGGGTACAACTCGGAGTTGGCACGACCGTCCGAATGGGCATGGGACAGGAAAATGCCGACCAACTCGTCACTGGTCAACACGCCGAAAGGCACTGACAAAAAAATTGGGAATTTTTAAAATAAATATTTAAAATATTGTTATTGACGGACGACCTACCAACGAAGTCGGATAAATCCGAAAGAGAGATGAGCGGAAAACGAATTTTATACAGTAACAGGCCAAGGACAACACGACGATTCTCTGCCGAACATTCGGTGCCATTTTGGCGGCATTGCGCGTCAGCCCAACGGAGTGCCTGCGAAATGATTTAATTTTAAAATTTGTATAATAATTAGGGCTATAAATTATATGCACAGCTCAAAATTTTTTAAATTTTTAAGGATGTATTTTTAAATCCCAAAAAGTCGACTAATAATTAATTGGTTAGTACAGCATTCCAAATGGTGAGTTCGCCGCTGATTCTCAATTGGTCACGTTCGAGAATTTCACACAGCAACTTTTGCTCCATTTCCAAAAAGGCATCCGATTTGATCAGCGATTCCGCATTTTGGTCAATGTAATCCAAGCAGTGACGAGAGAAATCCTCAAAATAAAACGATTAAAAATAAAAAGTAGTGTAAAAAATGATATTTAAATAGGTGAGCAATTGTGTAGAATTGTGGTGTCTGAGCTCAAATTTTGCAAAATCAATGTTTTTGTCTATGATTTTTCATCAAGTGCTTAAAAAAGAGCTTTCGAATAAGCTATTGAATGTCTGGAGAAGTCAGTTTTTAGTTTTTTTGAGATTTAATTACTGTCCCTTACAAATTAGGGTCATTGAAACGGGGGTCTGGGGTTCGAGCCCGCTTGGCTGTAGTTTATTTTATGATACTTGATGGAAATCATAGACAAAAATATTAATTTTGCAAAACCAGAACTCAATCAAGTACTTGATGAAAATTCATAGATAAAATCAATAATAATTTCAAAATCCGAGGTCGGGTTATTAATCAGTGCCCTTTTTCATCCTAGAAAAAGAGTAAAGTAAATTTAAACTTTTTTTTTCATCGGGACCACAATTCTACACTATTTTCCAGATGGGTGTGATTTGCTGTAATTTTTATTATTGTAGATTAAACGAGTAAAAAGTGATAAAAAAAAATTAATCCCAGTCCAGGTGGCATTCGGCGTTAGTGATCATAATAAATCACTTTTTTTTATCAATTCCTAATTCTAAACTCGAATTCAAAGAAAATTGATGTATGGCAAAAAAGACAAAAATGGGGAAACAAATTCCATACATTTTCGTTGAGAAGGACGTGATTGGTCATAAGCGAGAAACACATTGCCGAGCTCGGAAATGGGAACATTCACACACGCCTTGGCCAATGCGTTAAGGTGGTATTTTTTGGCTAAACAAAAAAGTGCATTAGAATTAAATTTTTCATTAACCCCAAGGACGGTTCCAAGATTCGGCTTGGGAGGGAGGGGGTACCTACCGTGTTTAACATATTTTCACCAAAAATTGCTAATTTTATGAATTTTTTGGAAAAATTACGCGGAATGTTTTGGATAAGGAAAAGTGAAACTTTCCAGAAATTTTTTCTCTTAAAATTTATGATTGTGGAGGGGTCTTGGGGGGGGGGCGGAAGCGTACCCCCCGCCCTTTGACTGTCCCCGTTTAACATTCCCACCAGTGTAAAGCACTGCCATGGCATTGTCCCCGTTCAGTCCGCTCAAATCGTCCGCGTAAATGAAGCTGAGCATCACTTTGAACACATGCGCATCGATGTCAGTGACTTCTACGGGACCCTTCGCTTCAAATTTAAAAAAATTTAAAAAATCCTAAATTTTTCGTTATTTTTCACACCTTCTCCAACCGCTGCTCCATTGTCAGTCGCATTTTTCGTGGTGTCAAAACGAAACATCGCTTCGAAAACGTCCGAAGCCGAATTCAGAATCGCTCTGTGCGCGGGCACATGCTTAAAGAAAAGAATATTAATTAAAATTAATTTAAAATTAATTAAGTATTGAAATTTGTAACAATTTTTCCCCTAAAACTCGCCTCCTTTTCCCTCTCCTTCCCCAACCAAAAAGAGAACGTCCGCATCATCGCCCGAGCTCAACAAATGCTTCATCCGCTCCACCAAAGTTTCGGGTTTTGACGACATTTTGACAAAAAAATAAAATAAATTTTTCTATTAAATATGAATTTTAGAGAAAAAATAGGAATATCTTATCCATTTCATTCATCCGTTCATTTAGTGAAGAATAAGGGTGGCGCGATAGCAAGTAGAATACGCGAATCACGCTTTAAAAAAATCATAGGAATTTTGTATCCAATTTTCACAAATTTTAGACGGCGTTAAAGGATTTCTGATCTGGTAAAGTGCCGATGGTCCCCACCCCTTTTTGGGAATTTTTTTTTGTTCAAAAAAGTCGTGAAAAGTGTTACATATTGGGGTTTTTAGGGTCGTTGATCTCGAAAATGGAATTCATTTTGACCAATTTCGAATGCCAGACAAGAACTCGAACAAAATCGAAAATTCAAATCTTTAAAAATTCATTTTTGTGTTCGTACCAATAGAGCTCTGAATTCCATTTCAATGTATTTTTCGCGTTTGCTGAGAATCGGAGCTTACACAATTAGTGGGTCGCAAATTTGGAAGCAAAAAGAAACAAAACAAAAAAAAGACGACAATCAAAACATAACGCCACAATGAAATTTAAAAAAAACAAATAAGCTGTCCTGCTGCTCTCCTGCCCTGTCCTGAACTGTACTGAGAGACCGATTATTTAATTCCAAGGGCTGTCAAGTCAAGTGTCCTTATTTCTCTAGCATTTGTCCTTATTTTGTTAATACTCAGTAAGTGAAAATTTCTCAATTTTTTAATTGGTTTTTTTAAAGATTAAATTAGCCATTTTTTTTTGCTGCAAAATGAAAGTGGTTGCGCTGGTGTCGGGCGGCAAGGACAGCTGCTTCAACATGATGCGATGTGCTGAGGAAGGGCACGAGGTGGTCTGTGTGGCCAATTTGCATCCACCGAAGGAGGTAGAAAGCAAAATTTCAAAATTCCTTATTTACAAAATGCATAATTTTTGGTAATGGTCCCGTTTTGTCGCCCATTTTATATTTAATTTTTTTTCAAAAGTCATGAAAACGTTTTTCAGGGGTTTTCGGGGCCGCTTATCACAAATCCGGCACCCGTTTGACTAACTCAGAATCCCGGATTTTTTGTCAGATTCGGACCCTGGGTTTTGGAATTGGTCGAAATGATGGATGCTCTTATGCAGTTTATTTAGTCCCCACAAATTTTTTTCACTTTCCAAGCAAAAAACACACCAATAAACTTTCCGGGTCGCTTGCCACTAATCTGGCATCCATTTCGCAATTTCGAACCCCTGACCCGAACTCGGACAATAAGTCGAAATTCACTTTTGCCAAAATTCATTTATTGCCCAAAATCTATTTAATGCACCAAATTGTTCGAAATGGATGCTGGATTCGGATCATCAACCCCAAAAACCCCTAAAAAATATTTTCTCAACATAAATTAGCAAATTTTCAGATTGCCGAGTTGGACAGTTACATGTACCAAAGTGTGGGCAGTGAGGGAATCAAGGTTAGTGAGACTAAAAATGTGTGCTTTCAAATTATAGAAATTGAATCCGATTTAGATTTTTAAAATGGGAAAATTAGGCGACAAAATTTTACAAATTTTGGGCTTCAAATTTTCATTTTCCCTGAAATTTTATATTTTTTACATTTCTCGAGGGCTTATCGCACACATTTCCTTGTTTTTTTTTTTGTTGGATAATGCTCCTAGGCCTGTTTTCATGCAATTTTCAGTTTTACGCGGATGCCCTTGGCCTGCCGCTGTTCCAACGCAAATTTCAGGGCGTCCAAAATGTGTTGAGAGCAACACTTATGTGCAGGACGAGGAGGACGAAGTGGAGGACTTTGTACCACCTTTTGAAGACGGTCAAAGAATGGGACCCGGAAATTCGGGTGATTTTTTAATTTAATTGTGCATTTTTTACATCTTTTTTCAAACAAAAATTTTTTGCTCAATTTTCTTAAATAAAATTTCAGAATTAAATTTACAAAAAAGAACTAAACGAAAATGGAATTTTTTTGACGAAAGATAGCAAAACGAAAATTTTAAAAAACCTACAATTTCACTCGGAAAAACTAAAAAATTTTAAATAATTGGAAAATGAATTATTATTTCTTGGATTTTAAATTTAATTTTTTGTTTTTAGGTGTTTCCGCTGGCGCGATAAACAGCACCTATCAAAAATTGCGTGTTGAACACGTGTGCGAACGGCTTGGACTCGTCCCGCTGTGCTTCCTGTGGGAGTTGGACCAACTCCAACTGTTGGACGCCATGGTCAGTGAATGGTGCTGACTGAACAATTTTTGAGTTTTTTCAGTTTTACTGTTCCTTGGGATTTATGAAAATTAAACAAAAATTCTCAAAGTCGAGAATTTTGATCCAAAAAGCATTCAAAAATGCTTCTCTTTTGATGCGATTTCAAAAAAAGCCACAGAAATTTTTTAGTTAAAATTTTCGTGTTTTCTTTCTTACAGTTTTCTGTGAGATTAAGAAAATCCATGTTTTTCAAAAAAAAAAATTATTAGCAGTAGCACTTTTTACTTTCTCTGTTTGAATACCAAAATCCGCAAATGTTCGTCCATTCTTCGTTGCTTCTCTCTTTTTCTTATTGTTTAAGAATTCAATGGCTGTTGAATAGGGGGAACAGTTTGCCCCCTCCCCCCGGAAAAATTTAAATTCTTACATGTTTTACTAGTAATAGTTTATCCAAAAATTCCCAAAAAATTGTTAAAAAATTTTGTGCCGTCCTCGCAGATTTCCGCTGGTGTGAAGGCCGTGCTGATCAAAGTTGCCGCACTTGGGCTGACCCCCAAACACTTGGGCCATTCGCTTGAACAGGTGAGAAAATGCTAATGACGAGGACAGTGGCGGGTTGAATACGACGATTTTTTTTTTTTGAAGATTCGCGAAATTTTTAACCGTTTTTTTTTTTTACAAATTTTTACATTTACTAGAGGCTATAGCAGTTCTTTAGTGTGAATTTTTAATTTCTGAGGGCTTCGAAAAATGGAACTTTGACTGTGTAATGAGCAAAATTGATGTTTTGGAGGTCCCAAGTTCAAATCCAACAGCAAAATAAACAAATTTTAATTTATGCTTAACAAAACTAAATAATCTTGGCAGAACAAAGAGTCGAGCCTCTCGCGAATTTCGAATTAATTTGTAAATAACTTTTATTTTTCAAATTCATTTTTTTGTTTCCCCCGCATTTTGCAGATGCGTGCCCATTTGGTGGAAATGCATGCCAAGTACGGGCTGCACGTGTGCGGCGAGGGCGGTGAGTATGAAACATTTGTGCTCGACTGTCCGATGTTCAAGCGGCGACGCATTGCCATGGACGAGGCGACGACGGAGGTGAGTGTGTGGTGCCAAAATTTTGTTTTGGAATTTAAAAAAATTCGGAGTGGGGATGGCAAATGGTACCGATTTGAAAATTTCATTTTTTGGGTCGGAGAATTAAAAACTAATAAATTATTTCCCATAGGTCCACTTCAATAGTGCACCAAATGACGCCATTTGTCCCGTCGCTTACCTGAAATTAGGCAATTTGTCCCTGGTGGAGAAGGAGGCGGAGGAGAAGAAAAACATCTGCGTCCGGTGATCTCACCAAACACTGACCAAAAATTGATCATTTTCCTATTTTTATGCTTTGTCCATGTTGTTTTTCTGTTGTTTAATTTGTTGGTTTTTCAAATTTTATTTTTACCGATTTTTGGCACCCAAATTTTAAACTTTAAGCCTAAGTTGGCTCAAAAGAAATTTAGTCTATTTGATACTGTATCATTTATAATCAAAATGGGGTACTGTAACGTGATCTCTGTAATGACAGTTCACAGTATCAATGGTCCCTTTTTCGGTAACTTACAAAATTTGCTAGCCAAATTCGGCGCTGCCTAAACTAATCATTTTTATTTAATAAAATGAATATTTATGTTACATTATGCATTTGTTCTTTGTACTCAGAATGCCTTCTCTCCCCGGCATATTTTCTTGCGAATTGATTTTTGATCAAAAATGAGTCATTAATTAATTGCCAATTAAGTCATTGTCTTCTGATCAGTGATCACTCAAAAAACATTCAAAAATTTTGTGGCGATGGCATTCCGTTGTGACTGCTGCTTGTTCACCTTTGACTCCATTGGGCTTCTCCGTGACCATTTGCGCAACATGGGTGAGCAAGCATTTTGTAATGCGTTTGTGTTGTGGTCTCCAAAAGTCTTGACGAATTCCGATTGGGACTGGATGTAATTGGATTTTAATTACGCAAATCCGTGGCTCGTAATTACGGAGTGTTTATTGGTTACGGAAATCCGTAACCTCATAATTACGGGAGTCTAAAAAAGCCTTGTGTATTTTTCCCCCAAGCGGGAAATGAAGGATATTATATCGAACAGGGGTCGGACAATCCGTCAGTGAACAATTAATTGATCAGAAAATTTTTTTTGAGCACTGATCAAAAATTTTCGAAAATGATTGTTAAATTTAATAAATAAAATTTACATATTTCTTAAACATTTTATTTTAATAATTCGATTTAATTGATCATTATAGAAATTATCATTTAATTCTTTTAAAATAAATTTACTGACATATTGTTTACTGACGGATTGTCCGGGAGCCCTAATTCCGACGCCCAAAAAGTTGGAAATTGGAACTCCGTCCCTAAAAAATATAATTCCGAATCATGCCTATCTTTGTAAATTGTTGTGACAGTGTCCGCCTCGTCGTCGTCCCATGCCACGCATTCGTTCGTCTGTCCGTTGTGCAGCGTGCCGCCCCCGTCGCGGTCGTCCGCTCCACCGCAACAACAACAACAATTTGCCGGTTCATTTGGTGCCACCGGTGCGCAGGCGTTTGCCGAACACATTGACATGGCACACGCGCAGGATGACGTCATCTCTTCACAAAGGCACAAAAAGAGAAAACAAAAATTATTTTTTCTCCGTGTCCAAAAGGCATTTATTTCTCAAATAATTGATGGCATTTGTCCTTGGTTCAAAGTTAAACGGAGTAACACTCTCTCCTCTGTTGAGTAAATTTTCATAAAAAGTAAATGATTTTGCCCAAGCACCCCGCTAAATGATGAAGTGATGGCTCATCGGATAAGAGCCTTTGACAATCTCAGCAAAGGGGCCCGCCGGGCATTTGGACGACACGACTCATTACTCTATTTCCCACCCCATTTTTACGGCTATAAAACCGCTCTACAGAAATTCTGACATGATTAATTAGTTTATTTATTGACATCATCAACATACGTAATAAATGTCCAAATTAAGCGATGGACAACTGCTTGCTGCTTCATCTAATGCCGATGCAGTAGCGGCGTCAACATCTGCTGCTGTTTATGCCACGGTACGGCACGGCAAACGGAGGACTGATGAGGCAATGTCCCATTGTGTGCACTGCGCGCGCCCGTTTAAGCGGGCATGGGACTTGCGACGGCACATGCGCACCCATACGGGTCGGTAGCTCCGGATGGGATAAAAACAGCCCAAATTTGGCGACGGCCACTCCGCTTTGGTCAAAGGACATGGAAAATTAAGGGATTCCCGTAGCTTAGTCGGAATGTATTTCCACGCTTTGAAGGGCCGTGGGTTCGAGTCCCACCGGACGGGTTGCCTTTTTCGGCACTTTTTTTGTGTGCCTTTTCAGTTTTTTAATAAAAATTTGCGTTTTGCGCCCAGCAGATGAGCGTCCGTTCGCCTGCGACACGTGCGGACGTCGCTTCCGCCTGCGCACGACGCTGGCGGACCACCGGCGTACGCACCAGGAGGCGGACGCGCACGCGTCCCAATTTCAGTGCAGCGCATGTACCAAACGGTTTCTGTCCCGCTCTGCGTTAAAGCTGCACATGCGTGCGCATACTGGTGAGGCGCCGTTTCCGTGCGCGGAGGCGTCCTGCTCACTGACGTTCAGGTGTCAAATGTTTAGCGCGGGTGATTGGCGTGGGTGATCAAATTATCGGATCACTTCCGATCAGCAGCTAATCTCGACTTTAAAAGCGAGATTATCGATCAGCATTTATTTTAGAACCAAGAAATTAATGCTCACACATCATCGGAACGACCATGAGAACTCCGGTCAACGAAATTCGGTAGACGAAAGTGAGGAGGAACTGGAAACGGACGCACTTCCCCAACAACAACAACAATGGCACATTGAACGCGATGCCAAAATTGCGTTTGTCGCATTGGCACAGTTGCATCGGCGAACAACGGCGAGCTGTGCCGGCGGTGGACCGGCTGTCAGTACCATAACCCGGTCGGAACAGTCGGCGTTCAGCAACTTCGTCAAGCAACAACAACAACAACTACCGCAACAGCACAACCATCAACATCGACACGTGCAGCAACAATCATCTCTGATGCAACAACAACAAAACCAAGCAGTATCTATTCAGCAGCAACATCGACAGGTGTTGAGATTTAACCGTGCCCGAAATTGGAACAGAATCAGTTACAGGCTAACAGCCTCCAAATAGTGGTAAATTCCATAATCACTGACAAAATCACATAGCCTGCTGCCGAGTTGGATAGAAATAGAGTTGATACAGAATGTTGTCGCCGTTTCGGGTCCATCCTTTTCTTTCGAAATGGGAATTTTCGGCACAATCGAAAACCATCACAGCCCGGCATGGTTTTGTTGGCCACTCATCGACAAGTGCCCACTTCCTCCTCCTCCACCGCTGTTGCTTCTTCCTCATTGCCCTCCTCCTCCTCCTCTTCATCGGTTGCTGCTGCTGCTGTAGTTCATCAGCAACAAATGCCACTTTCGAATGTGCCGGCAATCGGTGGTGGTGGTGGCATTTTGATGAGCAACAACACCAGCTATTGTTGGCCCAACAACAAATTCAGCAACGAAAACAACAACCCTACTAATAACAGCAGCAGCAGGTGGGGCTGCTTATTGATTTTTTTAAATAAATTTGGCATAGGACAAAAATAATGGCATTAAAGTGGTCAGAATGTTGTCGAAGCTTTAAATCGAGAATTAGGACATTCTGATCTGAGTTTTTTTTTTATAAGTTTTGCCATGACACCGCAATAACACGATGTAGGTGTATCATCAATATACTATTTATATATAGCAGAACTTTTGCGCAATTCCAACACCACCACCAGCAACAGTTGTCCTCCTCCTCCTCCGTCGGCGGCGCCACGCCTTTGTTTCTGCACCATCAGCACCAACGGGCGCTCACACCCGGCGCCAGCTTGTTGTACGGCACGGCGCCGATGGCCGCTGCAAACTCAGCGACGGCGGCGCCGGGAGTGCCCGAGGCACGGGCGCGCCAATTACTCGCCCAGTCCTGCTTGCCGTCATTGTGGTGTGAAGAGCCGTGATTTGTTGTGTTTAGGAGCAAAAGTGTAATCAGATCATTAAGCCTCTTTAATTCACATTTTACGTCATTAAAATCCAAAACTCATAAAATGTGATTGATTGAACTCAAAGTGCAATAGAAGCGTAACTTTTTCTCCATACCTTAACGGTTAAAATTATTCCCCTCCTCCCCTTTCGTTCTCTGTAAATCGAAGTTAAAAATGTTAAATTTTAGTTTTCCATTACCAATTCCTTTCTTTTTTGGAAGAAAAGAGATTTTACCTCATTTATTATTATAATTTCCATATTCAGCAATTTTTATTGCCATTTTTTCTTAAAAAATTCAAATGTCGAGCAATTTGGTGAATCGGTTTAAGCTGATGTTGAGCACTGGCGATGGGTCGGACGTTCACTTTTTGGTTGGGAAAGGAAAAGGAGGTGAGTTGAATGAACCCACAAAAGTTGATTAATCCAGGGTTCCGTTCTAAAAATTTCAGCACACGGAGGAAACGTAGGGATTTGTAGTCGTTTTTTGCCAAAAAAAAAGTACCAAATTTTTTGCCATTTTCGGGTCAAATTTTAGTAAAATGAGGGTCAGACGGTGTCGATTTCGCTGCCAGGGAAAATGTTTATAATTTTAATTGAATCCTTATTCTCATTTTTTTTAATTTTTGAACTACCTAGATCCATTGGTGCTGAGTCGTTATATAAAAACCATCAAAAAGGGCGTTATATAAAAAACCATCAAATGGAAATTTCCAACAACAAACTGCCCATAACTTTTGTCACTGTCAACCAAATTAAACATTCTTGGTATTATTCGATAGCCCTAACATTTCTCTATTAGCTCACCTAAGTTTCAATAAATTTGGCCAAGTTTGAGCAAAGTTATGGCCAAAAGTAGTCAATGAACCAGTTTTTCAGACATTTTTCGGTTATAACTTTTTTGAAACGACGAAATTTTTTTAAACATAGGTAATTTAATAGAGAACAATTAGGGCTATAGAATGATATCAAGAGATCAGAAAATCTTAACCATTTATAACGTAAATTTTTTCATTTGGCATAAAATAATTTTGATGATCAAAAATTCTGACCAAAACATTATTAGAACGAACAAAATAAATTAATCTTGATACCATTCGCTAGCCTTATGTTTCCTCTATTAGCCTGCAAAATTAAAAAAAATTTCATTAGGATTCAAAAAAGTTATAGCCAAAAATATTTGAAAACCAGGTTCCTTGGGTACTCTTGGCCATAACTTTGCTCAAAATTGGCCAAATTTTTTGAGATTTAGGTGAGCTAATAGAGAAATGTTAGGGCTATCGAATAATACCAAGAATGTTTAATTTGGTTTATTTTAGACAAAAGTTATGTACAGTTTTTTGTTGGAAATTTTCATTTGATGGTTTTTTATATAACGCCCTTTTGATGGTTTTATATAACGACATAGCACCGTTCCATTTCTATTCGAGTTTTTTTTTAGCTTTTTAAAGCACACAAATGCGTGATGATTTTCGCTTCTGATGTGTTTGGGTCGATGTTCCGTTTTGATGACAAAAACTCAAAGACTAAAAGTAAAAACACCAAATATTTTAAAAAAAAATAATGAAAAAAAAAAAAATTCATTTTTAATATTTTTAGCCTCTGCCGACTGTCCTCAGCGTAATTGAGGTGACCGATGTTGAAGCAGAAGCATTCAAAGTGATGTTGAGCTTCATTTATGCGGAAGATTTGAGTGAATTGAATGGACAAAATGCCATGGCAGTGCTTTACGCCGGTGGAAATATTTAAAAAGTTATAATCATTTAATTTTTTAAATTAGCCAATAAATATAACGTTTCTCTACTCGTCAAAGCTTTATTGGATTTTCCGATTAACGAATTGTCAAATGTTTTCCTTGCCTTTGTCGAAGCTCGCCTTCTCAACGAAAATGTTCAAAAATAAATGTAAATTATTTAATTATATTACTTTATTTTAAGGACTTATCTCGTCGCTGCTTGGATTACATTGACCAAAATGCCGAAACTTTATTTGAATCAGAGGAATTTTTACAAATTGATCAAAATTTGTTGTACGAAATTTTCGGACGTGACCAATTGAAAATCGACGACGAACTCACCATTTGGAATGCTGTACTAATTAACATTTAAATTATATTAAATAATAATTTCATTTGTTTTTTCAGGCAATCCGTTGGGCCGACGAAAAGTGCCGTCAAAATGGCACCGAATGTTCTGCTCAAAATCGTCGTTCTGCGCTTGGCCCAGCACTGTTCAGAATTCGTTTCCCACTGATCACAAAAAGGGAATTTTCGCTAAATATTGGTAGTTTTTTGTATTAATTAATGCTCTTAACACCCCTTCCCCCCCCCCCCACCTTCAAGTTTTTTAAATTTTATAACGTGACCATCACTTTTTAATTAAAGGATTGACAAATAATTGAATAAAATTTTTAAAAAAGTAAAAACGTACCGCTTTGTAAAATTTTTGATTTTTTGTTATTGTACAGATTTTGGTTACTAATTTGTCAATTTTGGGTCTTTAAAAGAATTTATGTGCGAATTTCTAAAGGTTGTCCAGCACGTTTTGCCAAAAGATTTCTTATTAAATTCTAGTAAATTCACCAAAAATGTATGTTTTTTATTTCATTTTTCCTACAGTATCCTCCTGCCTTCTGACAGTGGAAGAAGTGATCGGCGTCTTCCAATATCATTGCCACCCGGATCTCCGCGGTGTGCCCGGACAATACCCAATGGCATTTCCGTGCCATGGACGCATTTCCGATCAGAAAGAAGGCACACTTTCGATGGAAATTGAGAAATTTTCGGAATTTGCGCGAGAGAGAGTGAACAGCAATCGTTACAGCAAATGCATGTACATAAAAGGATTGCCGTGGAAAATTTGGGCACAAATAAAAACGAAAGAAAACAGCACGGAGAAATGGCTTGGCTTTTACCTTTTCTGCACCGCTCCAAAAGAAAGTAAATTTTAAAATGCTAAATCAAATAGATTTTTATTTAATTAAGATGGAGATTGGAGCTGCAAATGTTCTATCACTTTTCGAATTGTTTCACAAAAGAAAGGAACGAAGGATTTGACGGGAAAATATGACCATGTTTTTAACAACGAATCGAACAGTTGGGGATGTCATCTCATCACATTTACAGTGAGAGGGAGCAAAACACCATTTATTCGCTTAATAAACAGTAAAAATTAAGGAATTGATGGATACCAAAGGATTTTATGACAGTAAAACGGACAAAGTGACGCTGGCCATTGATTTTACTGTGGAAGAAGAAAAAGGGACAAAGCGCAAATTGCCTGATGAATAAGCCCACCCAACAATCACCCAATTTTTGTTATCATTTGCAAATTATATACAATAAAATTGAAGCAAAGTTTACTTGAGGCACTAAAAAGTTTCAAATTTAGGAGAGTGTAAAATGACAAAATTTTATTTATAAAGCAACAAAATTAAGCCAAAGCATTATTGATAGGGCTGCAAAAAACATGCAAATGCATATTTTTTCCTGACTTCTCCATGCTTTGAATAGTAGGAAAAACACTTTCTTTTTTGTGTTTGCGTATAAAAGTCGGGACTTTTATTTGCATATTCTGAGATTTTTGTGCATATTTAGCTTTTGTGCATATTTTGGACTTTTTAGCATTTTTTCCTAAATTTGTTGAGAATTTATTTTCTTGTGAAAAATTAAAAAAATTTTTTGAAGGTGTACCCCTAAAATCATTTTTTTCAATAAAGATATTTCTACCCGATGTAATTTCAAAATTCAAATATGCTCCAATTCAATCCTGCGAAGTGGAACGTTCGTTTTCAATTTATAAGAATATTTTGGCAGACAACAGGATGAGCTTTACTGCCGAAAATCTTGAAAAATTTTTTATCTGCAAAAGCAAAATAACCGATAAAATTCATTTGTGCCGTGATCATCAGAGATGGGAATTTATACCACGAAAAATCCCCAAAAAACCGTCAAAAATTCACGAAAAACCTATAAATACGTCAAACAATCATGGAAAAATGCAAAAAAAAATCTTGAAAATTCGCCATAAGTAGGGCTGGGAATTTAAGTCACTAAAAATATTCAAAAAATCGACTAAAAATTCATAAAAAATCGCCAAAAAGTCACAAAAAAAAATAAAAATCAAAAAAAATGCAAAAACGTCATAAAAATTAGTCGGAAGTTAAAAAATCCCATTCGTCCAGGTTTCATTGCCTTATTATCGATTGAAATTTTATTTTTCGGTATTTTCTTTGTGTTTTCGGCATTTTCTTCGCTAAATTCAAATTTTGCCTCAAAAAGTCAAAAAAATCACGAAAAAAATCGCAAAAACTCAAAAAAGTCATAAAATCCCAAAAAGTGTAAAAAAGTCAAAAAAAAGTCACAAAAATGAAATGCCACTTTCGAATGTGCCGGCAATCGGCTGCGGTGGTGGCATTTTGATGAACAACAACACCAGCAACAACAACGACAGAAACCTTACTAATAATACCTGCAGCATATGGGGCCTTTATTGATTTTTTTTATCAATAAACTTTTGCATGGGAGAAAAACAATAGCATTAGCGGGGTCAGTGGGTGATTGTCCCTTTGGGACAATTCAAATGTAAAAAAATCAACAAAGAGCGCTCTGAACAGCAATTAGTTGATGAATTAATTCGAAGATAAGACTCCCAAACGGAAAAGCCCAGAATTGTTCGCGAAGCTTAAATCGAAAATTAGGACATAACTGATCGTAGCTTAACTTTTGCCATGGCACCGCAATAATCCTATGTAGATGTTCAACAATATATTTATACATATATAGCAGGACATTGGCACACTTGCAACACTACCAGCAGCAGCAACAGTTGTCCTCCTCCTCTTCCGTCGGCGGCTCCACGCCTTTGTTTCTGCACCATCAGCACCAACGGGCGCTCACTCCCGGCGCCAGCCTGTTGTACGGCACGGCGCCGATGGCCGCTGCAAACTCAGCGACGGCGGCGCCGGGAGTGCCCGAGGCACGGGCGCGCCAATTACTCGCCAAGTCCTGCTTGCCATCATTGTGGTGTGAAGAGCCGTGATTTGTTGTGTTTAGGAGCAAAATAAAAAATAAAACATTTCGGATTTTATTTTCATTTGAAATTTTTTTTGTTTGTAAATTTTTTCGTTAATTTTTTTGTCTTCAAGAGATTTGCTCGGAGCAATCAATTATATGTGTTTAACTCATTTTTCCGATGCATTCAAATTGGAATTGAATTTTTGTAATTTTTTTTTTTTGTATATTTATTGAGGTTATTATTGTACTTTTTGCCAAAAAAATAATACATAATAGCTCATGTTGGTGATGCCGCGTTAAAAATGAATTCATTTTTGTATCATTTGTTTTTTGTATTATATTTAAGAAAAAATAATAAAAACTTCTCTGCTATATACAGGGTTGCCAGATGAAATTTTCAAAATCATCATTTTTCAAACAAAAAATCATCATTTGGGGTCAAAAATCAGCATTTTTGAAAATTTCTTCCAAATGAAGAAATAATCAATAAAAATCTTTTTCACGGCGCATTTTTTCCAAAAAACTTTTTGAGAACAAAGTAGGGTTGCAGGTACTAATGCACTTTACCAGACATAATTTTTTTTTTGTCTTAATTCATGTAAAATAGCTTCCGGGGGTTTTCAGCATCGCTGATTAAGAATCTGGCGTTCATTTCAACTAATTAAGTACACCAGAACCCGAAATCGAACTTTTGGTCGAACATCGAGAATCTTTCAAAATCGGTTTTACAACGCCGAATAGAAGTCGAAGAACAACAAACATAATGCCATAGCTTCATCTGTCTTTTTTAAGTTTTGGTTTCAAGTCATAGAATTCTATTTTCGTTGATTTTCACTATTGCATCTTGTTGAACTTTTTTTGAAAAGAAGGATTTTGAAAAATTCTCGATGTTCGACCAAAAGTTCGATTTCGGATTCTGGTGTACGGGATTAGTTGAAATGAACGCCAGATTCTTAATCAGCGATGCTGAAAACCCCCGGAAGCTATTTTACATGAATTAAGAAAAAAAAAATTTATGTCTGGTAAAGTGCATTAGTACCGGGTTGCACCCCCGACCCCGCCCCGACCCCGAAAAATAGATTTTTTTTTTTCAAAAAGGAGATACCAAAAATTAATTTTTAAATATACAAAAATGTCTATTTAGGTCATTTTTGTTGTATTGTGCCTATTTCACCCTTTACGAAGAATTTTTTTCAAAAAAAAGAACCATTAAAAAAATTTTATATTTAAATATTTTGGAATTTTTCTTACAGCTTTCGGGATTTTTTTTTACATATTTATGTACAAATTGACATTTTTTTGTATAAATGTTTGCAAGCCCTAACAATAAAATTTAAAAATAATAAAAGTCACACACAAAAAAAATCAACATATTGCCATAATTTGGAAGTTTTTAGTTCAGTTTTCACAAAAAGATCTGTTGTTTTTGTGTCAATCAAATGCAAACGGTGACCAAATCTTTCACTTCTTTTCCTCCGCTCCTTTCGTTCTCTGTAAATCGAAGTTAAAAATGTTAAATTTTAGTTCCAAAACTTAGTATCATTCGAAAGCTCTCGATGAGAAGAAGCTTTTTCTAAGCAAATGCTAAGCGATTTGAATGAGTAGAAAAAAGAAGGGAAAAAAAAAATAAACATCACGAAGTGAATTAAGTTTTTCTCTATTAACAGAGACAAAGAAATAGTACGCCAAAAAGAGAGATGTTTTTTCTCTGCACTCTCTATTTATTGGTTCATGTCTCGTTTTTTGAAACGGTGTGTTTATTATTATAATTTCCGTATTCAGCAATTTTTTGTTGCCATTTTTTTCTTAAAAATTTCAAATGTCGAGCAATTTGGTGAATCGGTTTAAGCTGATGTTGAGCACTGGCGATGGGTCGGACGTTCACTTTTTGGTTGGGAAGGAAAAGGAGGTGAGTTGAACCCATAAAAGTTGATTAATCCAGGGTTATGAATAAAAAACATTAGTAATAGTGAAGCTGGTGCCCACCCCCCCCCCCTTTTTGGAATAAAAATATTTTCTTCTAAAAAGCCGTGAAAACACTTTTATCGGGTTTTGAGGGACGCTGATCACGAATAGACATTCTTTTCGACCAATTTCGAACCCTGACCCGAATTCGAACGAAAGGTCAAAATTTCATTTCCATTTTTAGTCTAAGAATGGTTTAAATGACCTTTTACTGAAGCAGTGATGATATTCAGTTGTTTTTGTGTATTTACAAAGTGAACAAAAATCTGTTGACTTTTCGACTTTTTGTTCGAACTCGGGTCCGGGTTTCGAAATTGGTCGAAAGAATGTCATATTCGTGATAAGCGAGCCTCAAAACCCGATAAAAGTGTTTTCACGGCTTTAAAGGGGGGGGGGGGCACAAGCTTCACTATTACGAAAAAAAATATAATGAGAACTTTTTGGCAGCTGAAATGGCAATCTTTCGAATCCAGAACCCAAATTCGAACATTTTTCGAGAATTTTTTTAGATTTCAAAAATCATGAAAACATGTTTCCAGGGGTGTTTTGAGGCGCTGAGCACGAATCCGGCCCCCATTTCGCCCAATTCCGAATCTCGGACCCAAATCGAACAAAAAGTCGTAAATTCAAATTTTAGAATTGGTTCAAACTTTGTTTAAACACATGAAAACAAACTGAAAGTCATTTCCGATACTCATCACTGCTTAATAAAATCGTTTAAACCAATTTTAGACTAAAATCGAAATCCAAAAATTCTAATTTTCGACTTTGTTCGAACTCGGGTTCGGGATTCGAAATTGGTCGAAATGGAGGCTGGATTCATGCTCAGCGCCTCAAAATATCCCTAGAGACGTGTTATAAGAATTTTCAGGAAAAAATTTAAAGAAAAATTTTCGGGACCAATAATCTAGATGATTGCCGCTGAAATGAGGCTTTTCAAATTTATATGTGAACCCTTTGGTTTAAAACTCCAATTTGATATTTCCTTTAATTTCTATTCGAGTTTATTTAGCTTTTGAAAGCACACAAATACGTGATGAAGTTCGCTTCTGATGTGTTTGAGTCGATGTTCCGTTTTGATGATAAAAACGCAATGGCCAAATGTAAAAAAATCGGAAATTTTTTAAAATTTTTCATATTTTTAGCCTCTGCCGACTGTCCTCGCGTAATTGAGGTGAGCGATGTTGAAGCAGAAGCATTCAAAGTGATGTAAGCTGTAAAAATTATTAATTGGGATTAGGAGGATTAGGACCGCCGACTTGACTCGAAGTCGGGTGGACAGAGCACCCCTAGGTTTTATTGTGTAAAAATATTTTGCAAGTTAGTGCACCATAACTTTTTCAAGAAGCATCCAAATTAAACATTCTTAGTATCATTCGATAGCCCTAAGAATCCTCTATTAGCCTGCAAAATTTCAAAAAAAATTTCGTTTTGTTTCAAAAAAGTTATGGCCAGAAAATTTAAAAAAGTTGATTTTCTAAACATTTTTGGCCATTAATTTTTTGAAACAAAACGAAATTTTTGAAATTTTGCAGGCTAATATAGGATTTTTGAGGCTATCGAATGATACTAAGAATGTTTAATTTGGATTTTTTAAATTTTTACGTGACTCCGCTTTTAATTAAAGGGAAAAGGGATAGACAAATAAATAAATCAAAATTAGAAAAGGTAAAAAGTTAGATAAATTTTTTCTTAAGTTAATTTGTAAAATCATTTGATAATAAATGCCGCTTAATAATTATTCTAGCAGATTTTATTTAGAAAATTGATAAAAAATTTAAACAATGCCAATTTTCCTGGGAAATTTTTTAATTTTTCATTTCGGGGGGGGGGGGGATTCCCCTCCCCTTCCCCCTGGCTATGGGCCTGGATATTTTATATGCGAATTTATAAAAATTGAAGATTTTGCATGTTGTGCCAAAAGACACCAAAAAATGTTTTGTTTTTTTTTAACATTTTTATTCTTAAATTGACAACTTTAACGAATCGAGAATTGCGTAAACTAATTCTTTATTTTACACAGTATCTTCCTGCGTTCTGACAATGGAAGAAGTGATCGCCGTCTTACAGTACCACTGCAACCCGAATCTCCGCAATGCGCCCGGACAGTACCCAATGGCATTTCCGCGCCATGGACGCATTTCTGATCAAAATGAAGGCACACTTTCGATGGAAATTGAGAATTTGTCGGAATTTGCGCGAGAGAGAGTGAACAGCTTCCGATTAAGCGAAGGCATTTACAGAAAGGGATTGCCATGGAAAATTTGGGCACAAATAAGACAGAACAGTGAAGGCAGTGCAAAGTATTTGGGCTTTTACCTTTTGTGCACCGCACCAAATGAAGGTGATTATAAAATATTAATCTAAAATTTTTATTTAATTAAGATGGAAATTGGAGCTGCGAATGTTCGGCATCCCTTCGAATTGTTTCACAAAAGAGCGGAATGAAGGATTTTACTAGAAAATTTGAACGTATTTTAAACAACAAAGTGAACAAATGGGGATTTCAACTCATTACATTTGAAGTTGGTGGAAGCAAAAAACAATTAGTCCGATTAATAAATTGTTTAAAAATTAAGGAATTGATGGACCTGAACAATGGATTTTATGACGAAGACGGAGACAAAGTGACGCTGGTCATCGATTTCATTGTGGGAAAAGTTAAAAGATAAAGCGCGCAATGGCCGATGAATAAACCCACCCAATCACTCACTTTTTGTTGATTTGATCATTCGCGAATTATAAATAGGGATCATTTTTTTTATGTAAATACATGTTTTTTTCCTGGATTCTCCATGCTCTAATTAGTAGGAAAAACACTTTCTTTTTTGTGTTTGCGAACAAAAGTTGTGACTTTTATTTACATATTTTCGGATTTTTCTACATATTACATATCAGTGATGCCAACCCGAACCCGAAACCCGAGGTTTTTCTCGACCCGAACCCGAAATTTTTCGAGTGCCCGACCCGAACCCGAAATTTTTCTCAACCCGCGGCATAGGCAAAAAAAATATGCACCGGTAAGAATGGGGATCTGGGTGAGAAAAGAGAAGGAAATTGTTGGAGAAGGAGATTTTTGAGAAAAAATAATTCATTTATTTCATTTACAGCATGTGTTCAAATTCAAATGTGGTGTAATGGCTATACCTTTTGCCTTTCTTTATTTTTCGCTCGGGTTCAATTCCCCACTGGTATAGAATATTTTTTACATTTTCTTTACATTATTTCAATTGAAATTAAATTAATAAAAAATATTTAAACTTAAAAATTATTATTTTTTATTTTTTTAAACAGCCTAAAACCGCAAATTTAACCAAAACTTTGATCTTTTTTTGACACATTCTGTAAACAAATCGTATTATAAACTACAAAATTTTTCCCGGCGGCGCCTATCGGCACCGCCGCCCCCCCCCCCCTCGTTCCCCAAAAGTTTTTTGGAAAAACGCCGTAAAAAACGTTTTTAAAGGCAAAAATTTGTCAACTTAAAGCTCAAAAATTTAACAATTTTTTGGTGAAAATCTGTTACCAAATTTAACTCAAATTTTCAAATTTTTTCCTGGCGGCGCCTATCGGCACCGCCAGTCTTCTTGTACGAGAAATTTACATTGAAAAAGCGTGACGCAGAAAATTTTTAATGATTTTTCATTCGATAAAAAAATTCTTATCGATTTTGAACATATTATAAAAATTTTTCAATTGACCCAAAACCCGACATTTTTCTCGACCCGAAACCCGATACCCGAAACCCGAAGTTTTTCTCAACCCGAAACCCGAACTCGAAATTTTTCGAGTGCCCGACCCGAAACCCGAACCCGAAATTTTTCTCAACCCGCGGCATCACTGTTACATATGTACATATTTTTATACATATTTTGGACTTTTTCGCATTTTTTCGTACATATTTTGCATTTTTTGAGAATTTTTAGGGAATTTTTTTATTAAATACCCCCAAAAATATCCAAAATTTCGCAATTTTTTTCTAAAATTTTGAGAATTTATAGAAATTTTTTGCGAAAAGTAAAAATTTTTTTATGAAAATGTGCCCCAAAAAATAGTTTTTTTTTTTCAAAAATGGGATATCAAAATTAATTTTTAAATTACTAAAAGATAATTCTAAGCTTATTTAGGTCATTTTTATGGCAATTTGTGCCTATTTCACCCTTTAGAAAGAATTTTTTTCCAAAAAATCACCATTTAAATTTTTTTTACATATTTTAGTACATATTTCTGGATTTTTGTGCATATTTGATACATATTTCAGTGTTTTTTATACATATTTTATTTACATATTTCGCGATTTTTCTTACATAAAAAAATGATCCCTAGTAATTTTCAACAATAAAATTGAAGCAATAGTTTACTTAAGGGACTAAAAACGAAAAATCTGCACTAAAAAGTTTAAAATTTAGGAGAGTATAAAATGACAAAATTTTATTTATAAAGCAACAAAATTAAGGCATTTGTTTTTTTTTAATTTAGGATCACTTCATAGGGGGTGTATTTTTCATTTTAAGAGACCAGTAAAAAAAAAGAGTCGGGAACGGGACTCCCGTAAACTCCCGCGGGAGTCCCGATCCCGCCAGTCTCTAATTTCTATTAATAAATTTTGGCAAAACGCCAAAATGGGCACAAATAGGTTTTTTCAATTTTTTAGGTTTCAAAATAAAAACCTAGAAAAAAGCTGTTACTAACCCGAAAAGAAGCTTAACAACCACCAAAAAGAAAATAGGAAGATAAGGAAAAATAGGTAAAAATCCTAAAAATATCATCCCTAGCCTCACCTACGGTGTTGGTGTTACCGTAGGAATTGGTGTTCATTTAATCACTCGACAGATCGTTTTTACGAGGAACGGAAAACATTTGGGTTCAAGTAATAATGTTATATAATTTTTATACAAGTTACTTATTTTAGACTAATTGTTTTTTTTATTTATTATCGATTTTCGAAAAATTTCCGCGGTAGCGGCAAATGTCTCACTGCCAGACACTCAAATTTGATCTCTGCTTTTCAAAAAGCCTGCAAAATCGGCCATATGTAGGCCTAAATTTACTAAAAAAAAAATGCTATTTCCACAATAAGATTTTGAAATGTATAAATTTTTTTGGTTTGAATCAATAAATCAATTTTGCAAAATCAATAAATATAAACAGTAAGAAATATGTATGTAACAAATGTAATTGATTTCGTTTTGTTTGTTTTATTGAGCTAAAAAATGCAAAACGATGTCCAAATCTCTAGAGCCACGTTTAGTGAAAAACTTTTTGTTTGCTCAATTGTTTTGAAGGAAGGAGCTAAAAGACGCATTTATGCGTTAAAAATTTCCAATTCTGATGTCACTATCGGTCACTAGAAATAACTATTTTGGCATTTTGTCAACTTTCGAAATTTTTGGAAAATTTCTCAATAAAAATGAAATAAAAACGAAAGATACACACCTAAAATTGGCCCAAAAGAAAATCGACCCAAAAATTTTCAAAAATACATTCCTAAGAATTGAAAAAAATTTCTCAAAAATCATTTTCTTGGCAAAGAATTTTTAATTTAAAAAATTATTTTTAGGTACCTATTTTGTGTTTTTTGCCCTTTAAAATCCCAGTCCTACTCATTTGTAACTGCAACTAGTGAATAAAAATTATTTTGCTCAATTTGTGGCTGAAAATTATGTCACTATTTTGGCATTTTTACTCACTATTTCGCACATTTAGCAATTTTTTATTGCCATTTTCTTCTTCAAATTTAACATGTCCAGCAGTTGGCAGGACCGTTTCAAGCTGATGTTGAACACTGGCGAAGGGGCGGACGTTCACTTTTTGGTTGGGAAGGAAAAGGAGGTGAGTTGAAACCCACAAAACTTAATGAACGTAAGAGGCCTCGGACACCTCTCCCCCCCCCCCATCGTTCGTCGTAAAATTTTAAATTCTTAACAAATTCATTAAAAATTCCAAAATTTTCCCGGCGGCGCCTATCGGCACCGCCAGGTCCTCTTTGATCCCTAAAATTTTTTGGAAAAAGTGCGCAGCAAAAAAAGGAAATTTGAATAGCAAAAAAAAGGTCACCGCTGGAGAAAATTTTGGACCTTCGTATAATAAATTGGTCCCGAGACACCCTCCCTGTCTCAATCGCGCGTTGTATGGCCCTTGGCCTGAGACACACTTTGTATATGCACGGATTCGTGATCGAAAAGCCCAGGAAGGCGTTACTGTTCAAAAAATTTACGTAACTCACATAAAACGCTAACATTATATTCCTGGGCATAAATCTACCCTTGAAAAAATTATTAAAAAAAAATCTTTCAGAGGGGTGACAAAAAGGATAAGGTACTAAATTTTAAAGGGTAGGGTTAAGGCCACCCGGAAAATTTTGGACTTTTTTGGCCCGATAAAACCCCATCCTTCCATTTCTATTCCGTGTTTATTTAGCTTTTGAAAGCACACAAATGCGTGATGATGTTCGCTTCTGATGTGTTTGGGTCGATGTTCCGCTTTGACGATAAAAACGCGAAGACAAAATGTAAAAAAATCTGAAATTTTTTTCTTTTTAAATTGACAAAAGCGAAAAAGCAGGCAATCCTAAAGAAAGGGCGTCCCTAATTTAACTTTTTTTAAATTTTGGGCTCAAAACCAGTTTAAGGGGTTCTCAAGGGTGCTGCTTACGAACCTTAACTCGGATTTCCCAGTTCCGAACCCCGGACCCTAATTCGAACAAAAATTTGAAAATTTTTTCCAAGTGTGCATTTTTCTGGGGTAAAGCTTCAAATTCTTTTAGTAATTTTTTTTGGATGTAAAGCACTGCTTCAATTGTTAATTGGATAAAAATGCGCAATTTACGCCAAAATTTGACCGGTTTTAACGTATATTTTGGAAAAAATTTCAAGTTTTTATCACAAATTCGGGTCCGGGGTTTGGGCAAATGCGAGTTCAGGTTCTTACCCTCGAAAAAACCCTGGAAAACGATTTTGAGCCCACAATTCATGGCGAATTGAATAATCAGGACATGTTAATCTTTAAAATTGCCATTCTAAAATTCAGGGCTGATCTGGAACATCAGGACATGATAATCTTTCAGATTGCTTTTCCAATTCAAGGCGAATCTGAAAATCAGTGAGACAAACGAAGACGAAAAAAAAACAATGATTTCATTTTATTTTTTATGTTTAAGTTATTTTAAAATGGGGACTGGATTTTGCTCATTTCTCGTTTTCTATTGGATCATTAAAATATCTATCTGATTTTTCGGTATTGGTCATTTGTCTCGGTAGAGAATCTCAAATTTTTTCCTTTCAGTTCGAGACTTAAGACCGAGCCTTTTTATTGAGTTACAAACAAAAAAAAACAATAAAATGCGGCATGTTTTTGAATTAGAGCGAGTTTTTGGCACATAAAAACATATTTGGCGAATTTGGCACACAAATTATATTTTGGTGTTTTAACACATATTTTTTGCTCGTGATCAAAGAATTTGAAAAAAATATATAAAAATTTACATATTGTCAGAGATCACGATTTAAAAAAAATAATAGATCAAAAATGGTTGATTTGGACAAAAAAAAAGTTCAGAAAATCAAATCATTCATTTTGGCACATTTTTAAGTTTTTAGCATATTTATACAGTGCCAGAAAAAAATTTATGCGCTGACGTGTTTTTGTCATATTTTTTGTTGCTTATTAATTTAACGTTGATAAATGAAAATATTTCAATTAAAATCTTAGTTGATATGTTTAAGCATTTTCGCAAATTTTCAGTTGACCCCCGCCCCCTTTTTAATTTATGCTCATAATCATCGAGTTTTTCCCGTGCCAAGCATACCTTTCCCATAAAAAATCCTTTTGCAATTTTTTCGTACACATTTTCATTTTTTTTTCATATTTTGAGAATTTATAGAAATTTTTTGTGTAAAATTAAAAAAAAATTTTTGAAAATGTATCCCTAAAAAATGGTAATTTAAAAAAAAAAAATGATATATCAAAAATTAATTTCCGAAATACTAAAATGTGTTCTAAGCCCATTTTGTTCATTTTTATGGCATTTTGTGCCTATTTCACTTTTTATGACGATTTTTTTTCCAAAAATAACCATTTAAAAAATTTTATTTGCATACTTTAGTACATATTTTGGGGTTTTTGTACATATTTCATACATTTTTAGCATTTTTTTTATACATATTTTTATACATATTTCGCTATTTTTCTCACATAAAATTCCCAGCCCTACTGATCATGAATATGACATCCGTTTCATCGATAAAGAGAAAAGTGTGAAAACTAACTTAAAAGGCATTCCTGAATTTAAATAGACAAAAACTTTAAATTTCGCAAATTTGACCTAGATTGTAACATTTCAAACCAAATAAAAAGATGTTATCAAATGCTAAAGCTGTGAAAATTCGACAACAGAAAAGGATGTAAAAATTCTTTGAAATCTCTTTTTTGGAGCTTTAATAAATTGACAATCTAGGTCAAATGGGCAAAATTTTAGAATTTTTTTGGTCTATTTAAATTTTTCAGGGATGCTTTTTAAGTTAATTTCACACTTTTTCACTGTATTTTGGTCAATTTTCGATAATCTAAATAAGAAAAAAATAAAAATATTTTTTGATAACGAAACTTGTCATAAGATTTTTTCGGTCAATTTTTAAAATTTTAGCAAATTTATAGGGATGTGCTAAACATATGACCATTTACCGTTACATTGTACGGTTTTTATACAAATTGAAAACAACAATATGTATAAAATGCATAAAATGAAAAGGAAAATTGGAAAAACTAAGCTAATTGACAGTGAAAGGAATGACAATGGGCGAAAGAAAAAGTACAAATAAAAAAGGACAGATCGCCAAAAAAGGGTTCAATGGAAAAGCAACCGAGAAGTGTGGTGTGTTCATCATCATGACTTTGCTCAAGATTCATAAACGCCAACTATTGCTGATTTACTACCAATGCGATAATAAGAGCCAATTTCTGCATTGTCTTCAAGCACTTTTCTATCGTATTCCAATGTTATATTTTTCAGTTGAATGCCACTTTTCTCCTGGATCTTCTCCTTGACCTTCTCCTTCACTGATGAGACTTTTTCCGTTTCTTCCACTATTGGGAAGTACTCAATGCTATTATACTCGCAGCCAATTGCAAACTCACGCCTTAACGACAATTTAGCATTTTTTCCAATATTGTAAGAATGCATTGTTTTTGTGTTGTCCTTAAGCTCTTCATCATGATGCGATTGGAATGTCAATGTTTGTTCTGTGTAGTGAATGTAAGTCACCTTTTGGATCTTCTCCTTCAATTCATATACAGTATCCATGTCATTCACATGAATGGTATAAGTTTTTTTTTTGTATTTTACGGAAATTTTAAATTCTTTAATCGCAATGGCTAATTGCATCATCAGCATAAGCATTGCTAGCCCAGCATACATGCCGACGAAGCGAAAATGATTCATTGGGGGAAATTTAATGGAAATTTGAAGGAATATGGGAGGGTAATTAGGAATGGAAGTGGGGATGTTAGGACTGTTTCTTTAGCACTGTCAAATGCAGACTTTTATGGGCAGAAATGTACTGATTTTTTTAAATTCGTACTGAATTGAGAATGGCACTCTGAAGGATTAACATGTACTGATTTTTTTTCATTTATCCTGAATTGGAGAATGGCACTCTGAAGGATTAACATGTACTGATTTTTTTCATTTATCCTGAATTGGAGAATGGCAACCTGAAGGATTAACATGTACTGATTTTTTAGATTTGTCCTGAATTGGTGAAAGCCAATTTTAAAGAGATTAACATGTACTGATTTTTTTCATTTATCCTGAATTGGAGAATGGCAACCTGAAGGATTAACATGTACTGATTTTTAGATTTGTCCTGAATTGGCGAAAGGTAGTCTAAGAATAGAAATTTTCTGGTTTTTTTTGTCAAAGGCAGCCTTTTATGGGGCAGAATTCTGCTCAAACATTGTATAAAGATTTACGTCATTAGGTGTAAATTAAAGCAAAGTGTAAATCAATATGAAAATGCCTATTTATAAATTTAATTGGTCGATAAAAGTAATAAATGGCAATAATAATAAATTATAAATTATATCATAGTTGACAGATTACGGGATATACCGGGGTGCGAAAAAAGCTGAGATTCGTGACATTTCGAAACATCCTGCTGCTGTGTAGCGACTGCGGGGCGGATAGGACGCGGACCAGAAAAATAAACAAAAAATTTACGTAATTACAAACAAAAGTGAAAATTAAAAAAATTTTGTATATGTCAAAATGTGAAATTTGCATACTTTTTTAGAAGTAAAAAAAAAGTGAAAATAGGCAAAACGCCAAGTGCTGAAGTTTACAGAAGATTTTTATGATTTTTGAACTCTTCCCCCGGATTCATTGCACGCACAAGTCATAGCGACATGCCGTTTTTTGCAGTTTTTAGTAATTTAATTTTTTTTTCTGTCCGTCATAATAATTCTACACGAAAAATATTCCAACCCCATAAGAAGTTTTCTGAAAGTTATCCGGTTTTCCAGGCATTTTTTTGTACTGATTCCACCATGAGTGTCGTGTTCCCCAATAGTCGGGTCCCAAAATGTCATTTTGTCCCCAAAAGTCGGGTCTTCTATTTTTATTTAAAGTTCCACGGTCCGTCTTAGTATTTCTTTAGCAATTAAGAATCAGACATTCTTAGTCGTTTTTTAGTATTATTAAGGCTATAATAATTTAGGTTTTTCGCCTAGAAAATTAGGGTGTCTCTTTTTGTCGCTTTGTCCCTAATTTTTGTGCATTTTGATTTTTAGTTTGGAAATCTTATTGGGAAATTCACAAATATAATCTGTGTCTGGATTTTAAAATTACGGAATCTAATAGAAAATGATGAGTAAAAATGTGGCTTCGCTTGGTTTAGAGTCCATCAGCAGCAGAGAAGGCGAAGTAAATTTTTAAGCATTTCTTAGATGCGACAAAATTTGTGCGGGGCGTACGCATTTATTTGGGATGGAAGTAAAATTACTGTAAAATCAAGTTTAAAATACAGTCACGGTCAAAAGTATTGGAGAAAAAAAATTTTTTTTGTTTAAATCCGATTTTCTCAAAAATAATGGTGGCAAAAAAGTTTTAATTAAGTTAAAAGAAACTTCAACAAGTGCACTAATAAATATCAAAAAATTTCCCTTGTAATTTTCTTTGTTGACGAGAAAATCGGTCATGACCCAAACGACCCCGCTTTTTGGTGGGACAAAAGGGTGCTAGGTCGTTCAACAAAAAAGTTCAGTGTGGGCGTTCCACAAAAAACTCAGTGATCGATTAAATTAAATAAATTAATTTAATTATTCAATTCACAAAACACAGTGCTGTCCGGTTAACATTAATGTACGGCGGGACGCAAGTCATTTTCAAATTTTTTAATTTTTCAATTTTTCACATCACTTCTCGCCAATTTTCTTCATTTGTAGTAGACACAGCCGGACGCCATTGATACCGTTTTGTAGAGCTCATCGAGCTGTACAAAAAAGCCGCTGGTACAGGCAAGCTTAGCTTGGGTTGGCCATCGACAGGGTCGGGGGCGAGGCTGAGGGTCCTCCGGCAGATGTGCCCGACCCATGACGGGCTCCAAGTGAATGGATCGAGAACCGGACCGGCCTGGGAGATAGCCCTTGAAAAACTGAACAAAAAATTGGCCGGTCCGGGTTCCGGATCAGGCACTTTTGGTGCCCGAAAGTGGTGCGATCGGCTTCCGGAAAATGACCAATCAATCACTTTTTTGTGGATCGCCCACACTGAGCTTTTTTGTGGAACGACTCACCACGGGACAAAAGTAATGGAGCAAAACATTTATGCACTTTTAACTCAATTTTTTATTGAGATAAAATTCTGAAAAAATCCTGCTAAAGCTAACTTTTGTTTGTAGAGAATTTTGTGCTCTTTTCTCATAGGCCTACTCAAATTTTCCAGAAAAATTTTCCTAACCCCCTAGGAAATCTGAAATGCCAAAGCTTGAAATCGGGGAAATTTTCGAAAAAAATTCCTAGGTGGTTAGATTTATTACATTTATAGACCAATTCAATTTATAAATAATGCCAAAAGAATTTTCAAAAATGCGAAAATTCCAATTCATCCACATTCCTTAAATCAGTGAGCAGGTTTGCATTTGCCGCCAAGCTATGAGCTTTTCCATTCGCATGAGCATCTGAGGTTGGGATTACCAATAGGATTCATTGCCGTATAGTTTTTTTTCTTTTTTAAGACTGTTCTTCTATTTTTTTAAACGAGGAAAAGAATTTTTTAATTTTTTTTTCTCTTAATTATTATTTTTTTATCTAATTTAATTTTAATGTCTGCGCATGTCGACTTGCAAGCCTTATAATCTTGCAAAAGAAATAACTAATTATAATGCAACCAACTAAAATGAAAAATGAAAATGCCAAATCTGGCAAGCTTCTTTTTAAAACTACAGTATTCTCTTTGGCAAACGGGATACGGTATCGAATGGTCCATTAACAATTTATGGGTGAGTTGGTGTTGTGAAGAAAGCTACAATATTTTCATCATTACAGTGTGGCTCCATACTGTATCATTGTCAATTCTTTTCTACTGTCGAATTAAGGGCGGAATTCCCATCCACCGAACTATAAAATTTTATGCAAAATTTGATAATTTCTACTAATTTCATAAACAAAAAACGGTATAGTAATTTGCAAAAGTTCCTTGTAGTCTGGTGCCTTCAAAAAAGGGAAAATTTTTTGGTTACGGACCGTAATTTTTAATTTTTTGTAAGTAAATTAACTAATTAGTCCAATTTAAAAAAATACGTTCTGGTTTTGCTGAAATGGTGAGTTAAATTTTTTAATTTACTGAAAGTTTTTTCTTGCTTTCCTCCTAAAATGTTATCCGAAAAATTGTTAAAACCCTAAAACCATCCCTTTAATTCAAAGCAAAATGGTTAAAATGATATCTTCCGATTGGCCGTTTCTTATTCGCTCATTATATATTTTTGGCGGCATTTCTCGGGTTTGGCGCTGTCACGGTATCGAATCTGGAAAGTTAAGGCTTTCTGAAAAATACAAACTTACTAGGTGGGACTAAAGCAGGGTATTATGTGATCGCATTTCGATGGCTTAACTCGGGACTGTAAATCTATGAAAATCCAATTTTGGTTATAGGAAATCTCGAACATTTGCTATGATTTTCCGGTTTATTATTAGCTTTTTTTGTTTTTATCAGAGAAATTTGTTTGTTAATCTTAATTATGTATGAAAAAATGAACTTTAAAAAAGTGCGGGAACTTTTACCGCAAAAATTTGATAAAAGCAACAATTTCGTCAAATGTTTATCAATAATTTCTAATTCAATAATTAACTAAAACACTGCCAAATGAAAGTGATCACTTAATTTATAATTCAATAATTCACTATAATAATGACAAATGAAGGTGATCACTTAATTTATTATTCAATAATTCACTTAAACAATGCCAAATGAAAGTGATCACTTAATTTCTAATTCAATAATTTACTAAAACTCTGCCCCATAAAAGGCTGCCCTTGACAGTGGTGAAGCAACAGCTTACTCTCACATCATTCACATTCATACCTAATTACCCTTCCTTTCCTCCAAATTGCCATTACCTTTTCCTCAATGAATCAGTTTTGCTTCGTCGGCATTTATGCTGGGCTAGCAATGCTTGTGCTGATGCTAATGCCATCATCCATTGCTGCTGAATTTAAGATTAAAGTGGAAGGTGACAAAAAAACCACCGTTTATGTAAAGGAGACAGACACAGTGTCAACAGTGAAGGAAAACATTCTGTCAAATTTGATTGATGAGATTGAGAATGAAAGGACTAAAATTATTAACAAAAAAATTGATAGGAACCGAGAAAAGAAGTGCTGAGCTAAAGGCAAAATTGGAGGAAAAGAATAAAATTCTGACCACAAGAAAAACATTGCGACTCGACAAAAATGGTTCTCCACTTGAGGACAGAAAAACAATGAAAGAATGTGGCATTGTTAAAAAAGGTGCAACTGTTTTCTTGGCGTTGGAAGGCTTTGAAATTTTCGTATATTATAAAGGGAAAACTTACACCATTTGGGGGAATGACAAGGATACTGTATATGAATTGAAGAAGTCGATCGAAAAAGTGATTGGACTTCGTCCATCAAACCAAAAATTGGCATTCCCATCACTTGATGATGTGCTCAATGATGCCACAAAAACAATGCATTATTATAATATTGGAAAAGGTGCTTCATTGTTGTTAGGGCGTGAGTTTCAAATTGGCTGCCAATATAATGACAATGAGTACTTCCCAATTGTGGAGGAAACGGAAAAAGTCTCATCTGTGAAGGAGAAGGTCAAGAAGAAGATCAAGGAGAAAAGTGGCATTCAATTGAAAAATATAACATTGTTTTACAAGGGAAAAGAGCTTGAAGACGATAAAGAAATTGGTTTTTTCAATGGTATTAGTAGTAAATCAGCAGTAGTTGACGTTTCTGGGCTTGAGCAAAGTTCGGGTGATGATGAACAACAACACTTCTCCATTGCTTTTGCATTGAACCTTTTTGGCGTTCTGTGCTTCTTTATTTATCCTTTTTTCGCCGACTGTCATTCCTTTCACTGTTAATTTAGCTTAGTTTTTCTCTTTTCCTTTTATGCATTTTATACATATTGTTGTTTCATTTTGCATAAAAACCGTTCAATGTACAGTCATTGACATATATTTAGCATATCCCCATAAAATTTACTAAATTTTTAAAAAATTGCCCAAAAAACCCATTAGCAGATGCGCATTTTGGGCACTAACAAATAAGACATTTAGTAAGTTTCGGCAAAAATTCTGAAATGAAACCTAGATTTTTTCAATTATAGGGAGTTACTAACTATCTAAAAACACTAGAAACCGGCAGGAAAGATTATATATATCGACGACTTTTTGATATTTTTAATAATTTTTTCGGTATCGAAAATTGTAATCTTTTTCTATTGTGTTTGGTTATTATTTTAGACCGGATTTTTTGGTTTTAGCCTTTTTATGAATAGTACTTGATGAGAGAAGCACGAAAAGCAAATTATCTCTGAAGAATTTTTGATTTAGAGCGACTTTTTAGCAGCCACTGCGCACTCGCACAGATAAGCATGAAAAAGACGTTGTTTTCAGCTTTGTTTTGATTTCTACGATGACTTTTTATTGCCTATTTTCCTATTACGGGGTTTAATATATCCCTTAGTGTTATTTTCATTGAATCGTTTGATATTCTATCAATTCTATATGAATGAGCATAAAATTTCAAATTATTCATTAGACTCAAAAGTAGAACAATTAGAATTTTGCCTTTTTTAAAACTAGAAAATTTTTTTAATAGAGAACACATAAGGTTCCCAGATCGATACCAATAATGAGAATAAGTGATAACTTTTGGGCATTATAAAAACGTTTTTTTGAAAAAAAATATCCAAAGTAGTGGAATTTAGGAGGCGGCGTTCTCATCGCAGATGTTTAATATACAGTGTCCGTGCCGTTTACATAAACTACAAATATTTCCTGATCAGAAAGTTGCTGATTTTTTACGAAAATTTTAAATCCATTTGACACAAAAATGGTCATTCCTTTAACAATCTTATAATAATTGCAAATTGGACGACGAAGGTTATCAGTTGTTTCATCAGAAATTGTTATATTTCGAGAGGAATAAATCGCTTTTTGTTTTGTGGGCAGAATGCCAATATTTTCTTTAATTTTTTCTTTCAGCTCATTCGCTGAGCAGTAAACCGAGTTGAGTAAGTGTGGGAGTTAAGTATTATTATTTTTGGTAGTGTATTTTAGGCCAAATTCTCACGATCAGGCTTTAAAATATGTTTTATCAAAGATTACTTTTTTTTTTAAATTTTCCGATGTTTTTGGAATCTTTTTATGGTAATTATCAGGAACGGATTTATATGTGCTAAAAAACGCCAAATATGTACATATATATGTGCCAAAAAAACACCCAAAATATGTGCTAAAAACCCCAAAAAAGGCCAAAATATGTGCCAAAAATAAAAAAAAGATCAAAAATAAGTGAATTTCTCAAAAAATCTCATTTTTTATCCATCTCGATAGCACAATTCTAATTAAAAGCAATTCAATGATTTTTGAAGTAAATTTTTTTTCTCGTTCTCTAAGATTGACTTATTTTTCTGATTTTTCTTGGCGAAAATTCTAATTTTGCCGTAAATGTGAAAAAAAAATTCGTGAAAAGGGTCAATTGTGGACATTTGGCCAAGAATTGGGATGCCAAAAAAAGAAGATATTTTTGTAAAAAAACACAAATTTTTTCAAAAAATCGCCAAAATATGTGACAAAAACTGCCTAAACCTCAAAATATGTTTTTATTCCCAAAAAGTCCAAAATATCTTTTTGTTTGCCAATTCTAAAATAGATTGTAATTTTGCCAAATGAGAGTGATCACTTATTTGCCAAATCAATAATTGACAATATTTTGCCAAATTAAGTGATCAATTTTTTGCAATTCAATAATTTATGAAAATTATGCCCCATAAAAGCTGTCCCTTGACATTGCTGAAGCAACAATCCTCATTTCACTATCATTCATTCCTAATTACTCCTCCTAATTCCTTCAAATTGTAATTAAATTTCCCAAATGAATAATTTTTGCTTTGTCGGCATTTTTGCTGGGTTAGCAATGCTTATGCTGATGATGCAATTATCTATAGCTGATGTTGAATTCAAAATCAAAGTGGTAGGTGAGAAAAATGCCATCGTTTATGTCAGTGAGACGGACACAGTGTCAACAGTGAAGGAAAAGATTGTGGAACAATTAATGAAAAATATCAATGAAGAGACTAAACGTATGGAGGCAAAATTGGAGAAGATGAAAATTCACAAGCTAATGGAAGAACTGATAAATGTCACTGGAAATACTCAAACTCTGCTGGAGGCAAAATTAGGAGAAAAGGATACTGAAAAGAATAAAATTGTGACGGCAAGAAAAACACTACGACTCAGCAAAAATGGTTCTCCTCTTGAGGACAATAAAACAATGAAAGAATGTGGCATTGTTAAAAAAGGTGCAACTGTTTTCTTGGCGTTGGAAGGATTTGAAATTTTCGTACATTATAAAGGGAAAACTTATACCATTTGGGGGAATGCCATGGATACTGTATATGAATTGAAGAAGTCGATCGAAAAAGTGATTGGACTTCGTCCATCAAACCAAAAATTGGCATTCCCATCACTTGATGATGTGCTTAATGACTACACAAAAACAATGCATTATTATAATATTGGAAAAGGTGCTCACTTATTGTTAAAGCGTAAGTTTCAAATTGGCTGCCAATATAATGACAATGAGTACTTCCCAATTGTGGAGGAAACGGAAAAAGTCTCATCTGTGAAGGAGAAGATTAAGGAGAAGATCCAGGAGAAAAGTGGCATTCAATTGAAAATTATTACATTGGCATACGATGGAAAAGTGCTTGAAGACAATGCAGAAATTGGCTCTTTTAAAGGAATTGGTCGTAAAGCAGCAATTGTTTTCGTTTGTGAATCTTGAGCAAAGTCTTGATGATGATGAGCATATTTCTCCGTTGCTAAACGATTGATCATTCATTCGATTTTCCATTTAACCTTTTTTGGCTATCTGTCCTTCTTTTTTGTTCACTTTTTTCTTTCGCCGACTGTCATTCCTTTCACTGTCAATTAGCTTAGTTTTTCCAATTTTCCTTTCCATTTTATATTATTTTATACATATTGTTGTTTTCGATTTGCATAAAAACCGTACAGTATACAATAATAGCAATCCCCATAAAAATTGCTAATTAAAAAAAATGATACAAGAAACCCGTTAGCAGATGCTCAGTGCTCGAAGGCGTTTGGTAAGTTCTCATAAAATTCTGAAACCTAGATTTTTCGAATAAGAGCGAGTTAATAATTATCTAAAAATTTTTATCTTAAAAAACGCAAAAAAGTCCTGTAAATTTAGGCAAAAGTTTAAAAAATTCCCACTTTTAACATGATAGACTAGCATTTTATAAAAGAGCCGGGATATTTAGGAATGAAAATTTTATAAATAATCAACTAAAACAGACATTAAAAAGATGAAAAATGCATAAAGATTCACAAAAACGACAAAAAAGGTACAAAATTACAAAAAAGGAACCAAAAAGTTAAGCAAGAAGCTGCAAACTATGATAAAAACTGATTTTCGTGCGAATGTATTAGACTTTTTTGCATTATATCGTGTTTTTTTTCTTTGGCTTTTTGTGAATTTTTAGCTATTTTTTCATGACTTTTTTGCATTACCTTTATTTTTCGGAATTTTTTCGTTAATTTTAACAAGTTGGATTCAATTTGAAATTTTATTTAAAAAGTTATATTCTTAATTATTATTTTTGGAAAAATAAAAAATGAATTTTTTTTATAAATTTTTAGATTTTATTGAAATTTCTTAAAAAAGCGTTTCAAAAAAGGCTTAAATACCTTTAAAATAATTGTTAATTTGTTTAAAATAATTAATTATTAATCCTTTTGAAACATTACTCGCAGATTTATTTATTGACTCGCGAAACGAAAAGGACAGCAGCTGACAACAGCAGAAACTGAGCAAATGCAACGCATTTTTAGTTGACCATTATTAAAGTTTCATTTTTAATGGGAAAATTAAATATTTTGAAATTAAGGGTAAAACTGGAATTTTTAAGTTTTTAATTATTAATACGAGGAGTAGGGTTCGTCATTTGGTTTTTTTAATTTTCTTTTGAATTAAATTATGGGTCGGACCCGGTTTTTAGATTATTTTTTGGTAATTAGGGCAAGTGATCCATGAAAATCATTAAAATATAACAAACAAAAGTTCAAAAAACAAGAAATTGGCTCAACGGTCGTCAGGGTTTCATTCTCCCTTTTTATTCGGGACCAAGGTAAAAGTGACGATGGTACCGCTAGCCTTTTTGATAAAATATTTTTTATTTAAAATTTTCTTTTTTCAACATCGTTCAACTCGAATTCGAATGAAAAAAACGAACATTTAAATTATTAAAGTTTGAAAATTTTCAATTAATACAGTAATGGTCATATGTTTACGACCATTGTATTTTCGTGAAACTTTGACAGATAAAGTGCTTTTTTATTGATCATAGGCAAACTATTCAGAACATTTTTTGTAGCATTTTTGTGGGCTTTTTAATGACACCATTCACGAACTATTTCTTAATTACCATAATAATTACAAAACAAAAGTCAAGTTCACGCCCAATTTTGGGTGATCATATGTCTACGACCACTTTTGGTATCTTAAGTTAAAGTGCATAGAAAAATTCTGAAAAAATTACCGCTAAGCTAACTTTTGTTGCTGATCAAAAAAGTCTTTTACACCAACTTGATCAGATCACTCCTTCATGGTGAATTTGGAACCGCAAAATGGCTTGAAATCGGGGAAATTCTCGAAAAAAAAATTCCTAGGAGGCTGGGAAAATTTTTCCGGAAATTCTGCGTAGGCTCATTGAAAAGAGCACAAAATGATCTACAATATACAAAAGTTCGCATGTCTCTACGTCTTATACCCGCTGATCAGGGATGGGCCAAATCGAAAAATAAAAAGCGAAAAGCGAAATTTGCGAAACTGAAAAATGCGAAATGAAAAAAAGCGAAATGCGAAAAGCCAAAATATGCGAAAATGCGAAAAGCGAAATGCGAAAAGCGAAATTTTTTTCAAAAATTTTATCAATAGCGTTTGAGGTTGTGATGCAAAAAAAAAATCCCTGAATTTTCCGGTTCAATCTTTTTCTCAGATCAAAAATGACAAATTCTTCCCATTTTGTGGTTAAAATTTCAAAAATTAAGGTAAAATGAGGGTCAGGCGGTGCCGATAGGCGCCGCCGGAAAATTTTTGGAAATTGTAATAAATATGATAGGAAAAGTTGCATAATTTTCAAAAAATTTACTATTTTTTCAAAAAATAAAGCGCAAATGTAAAAAAAATGCACCAAAAAGTTCAAGACAGAAGCTTTAAACCAAGTTAAAAACTCGTTTTTCGTGCATATTATAAGGCTATAGCAAGTTAGCAAAAAAGGTAATTATTAGAGTTTCCGGGAATTTTGACAAAAACCGGATATTCAAAAATACACCCATAAACTTTTTAAATTTTTGTTTGTGGGGAGAAATTCGAAGAATTTTTCCACTATTCGTTGAAAATTTTTAAAAATTTTCATTTCGGCGGGGGGGGCCTTGGAATTTTCTGAGTCTCAAAATTCTGGATTTTTTAAATAAATTAACAATCTCTTACAATTTTGCTTTTAAATCGCTAATCACTATTTTTGTGGCGCTATTTTTTTAAAAACTCTTTACGACATTGGGGTTGGGTGGGGTCCGGCGGTGCCAATAGGCACCGCCGGAAAAATTTTCCAATTTTGAGTGTAATATGTTAACAGAAAATAAAAAACTGAAGCATTCGTTTTAAAAATTTAAATTTTCAAATATATTCATTTTAGGGGTGGAAATTTCGCATTTCGCGAATAGTAAATTTCCGCCTTTTGTTGCTGTTCGCTGAGCCGACTCCGTCAATTAAATATTAAAAGCAATTGAACGCCCAATTAAAGCACAAACGAAATTATTTCAACAGCACACAATTACTCACAATTACGATTCTCATTAAGACAAATTACCAATTACACAAAATTAATTACTACAATTAACGACTAAAATAAACGCAAATGAAAAAGCTCAACAAAAATAACTAAACAAAATGCCAAAACCAATAAATTAAAATAATATCGAATGGTCAAAGTCCAAATATCACTACATCCCCCGTTCCTCAAAAAAGGCGTCCCTGCCGTTGGAAAGGTTTGGTGGGTCGAGCAGAACAACAAAGGCTAACGACGAGGGTGCGACGGGCCACGACCACGGTACGGCATCACGGCGCGGTTGTTCCAACGGCCGTATGGATGATGGCGTTCACGGCTGGGCACTTCTCCGAATGTGTGGCGCCGATGGTCCCCCAGACCGATCGAGCCCAAGCTCTGACGTCGCTGATCACGCTCGCGATGTCCAACTGATCCAATGGTGTGACGTCGACGGTCCCCCAGACCTATCGTGTCATTTGAGGCCAAAGATGAAGTGCTTGCTTGGCGATGGTCCCCCAGACCTATCGAAGCAACGGCACGAACGGTCGATCGAATTGACCGGATTTTCAGCTTCTGATCGCCCGGAAAGTCGGATTGGGTGAACAGCCAAGCCTTCAGCGCTCGTAAACCGGCCTCTTTCATCAGTCCGTCCGTTGTCACTCTTTGGTTGTCGAATGAACTGGCGAATCGGAACACTTCATGAAGCGATCGTCCTTTTTCTGTCACCCAGACAGGAACAAACGGTTTTTGGCTCATCATCGGCACCAAGCTTTCGATCAGCTCTTCGTACTCGTCATGTTTGTCGTGCACGTACGGTGGGCATGTCCAAAAGAACTTCACTTGCGGGAATCGTCGGCACAAATTGGCAATCATCTCGTATTGCTCCATCATCACTTCAACGGTTTCTCCGCCCAAGAGTGAGTCTCGTCCGACAATGATCAGTGCGGCCTTCACTTTGCTGGAGAGCACCACGGGCTTCAAGCTTCGCACCGTCTCCGCCAGTGTCCCGTTTTTTGGCCCGATCACCGCCGTTTGGTCCAAGATTTCGGCCAATTGGTGTGCTGTGGAATCACCGATTATGACCCGTGGCAAGGCGATCAGTTTTGTGGCCTTGTGAATGATTTTGGCCCTCAATTTCTCCAGCACCCACGGTGTCTCTCCCATCGCCTCTTCCCATTTCTTCTTCTCAGAATCGGCCAAGTGATTGAGTCCGACGGGCTCGTTCATGCCGATTTTTTTGAATCCGCTCTCTTCCAAAGCATGCTTTGCCACGGAGCACTTTTCGAACCAACACTCCAGCGCTTTCATTTGGTCTTCTTCAGTTGGGCATTGTCCTGTCGCCACATAGTCTCCCTTTTTGGCCACAAACAGATTGAGCTCCTCTTTTGGCGCTCCTTCAATTATCGATTTGACGAAACTTCTCGCGGCTGTCATTGATTTTACAGTCCCGGCCTTCAAAAGGAACACCGCCAAAAGTGCCTGCAGTGGAGTCTTCACGGTCATTGAGCCCAATTCAGCATTTCCAAGCGCTGGGTCAAGTTCTGCGACGCGGAGAATGGCGCAAAATTCGTGTTCGCCTTGACCGACGTCACATTTGGCATTCCAACCGAACGTGTCCTCCGCTTCGCCTTCGTTGTCGATTTCCATCTCTGAAAAGGGAGTTTCTCTTGGTTTCGCCGCCTTTTCCGTTTTTCCAATCATTCCTTCGCCACCCTTTAAATTAGCAATTGCCCCTAATTGCTCAAAATTGGCCATTTGTCCATCGGATTCACAAACTTCAAAACTCGATAAAATGCTGACAATTATTGATTTTAAGGCGTTTTTAAATGGGTTTTTCCCCTTTGGAAGTGTTGAAATGTCCGGGATTCCTGGAGGAATTCGAATTAGACGCTCAATCGGGACTTTTATGGGCTCAGCATTTCTGTTGTCAATTGGGACCAAAAATGCCGACGAGTCGTTAATTTCTAGGATAAGATAAGGCCCGAAATGAGACCACAACAGTTTCTTATGCCGAGATCGGCGATTCAATCCGGGAAAGGCAACCATTACTCGTTGCCCCGTTTCAAATTTGTTGGCCGTCACTTTCGGCTGGGAATCGTACCAAATTTTACTCCTCATTCTTTCTTCATCAGAATTTTTTCTCGCCTCGTTCAGCATATTCAACATATTTTCCCGAAACAATTGGAGATATGTGTCACTGTCAATTGTGTATGCTGGATTGACTTCTAAGGGCACTTCTCCATCCATCGGAAATCGAGCGATTTTCCCAAAAATCAGGGAAAATGGGGAAAATTTTGTCGCTTTAGCCGGCGTTATGTTGTAAGCGAACACAATGTACGGCAAACGTTCGTCCCATGTCCAGCAGCTTGCCGTCGACTTTTTAAGCATACCGATTATTATTCGGTTTACTCTTTCAACAAGCCCGTTCGCCTGGGGATCATACCCAGCTGTGAGTGATCGTTCAATTCCCAAAATTTTGATGATTTCGTCAATCGTAGAATTGACAAATTCCTTTCCTTTGTCAGAATGGATTTTTTTCGGTGTGCCGTATATCAAAATAACTTTCTCAACTAACACTTTCGCAACTGCTTCGGCTGACTTATTTCGGATTGGCTCCGCGATTAAATATTTCGAAAAATGGTCGACCATCACACAAATATATTTGAATTCTGACTGACTGGGGCCAACGTCCAAAATGTCGATGCATAGCAATTCGAACGGTTCTGACGTTTGACGACCTTTAGTGGAGGTTCATTTGCTCTCGCCTCCTTTGTATGAGCACAAATCCGGCAGTGTTGATGAATTTTAATGCAGTCATTCAGCATATTTGGCCAGAAATACTGTTCTGCCAATTGAAGATAGATTTTCTTGGCACTCATGTGCCCTGCGCATTTTCCTTCGTGTCGTTGCTTTACCAAATTTTCACGAAATTCGGATGGGACGAAAAGTCGCAATTTGCCATTTTCTTCACATAAATAAAGAAGTCCGTCGAGCAGTGTGTATTTGTGGCCAAAATGCCAAAACAAATAAATTAAAATAATATCGAATGGTCAAAGTCCAAATATCACTACAGTACAATGCTTGGCCAACATAATATGAATATGGCTTATCTAATTCACCAATCTCATTAAGCAACAGAGTGCCGTAATCAATGGCATTTGGGAACAGACGACCAGAATTGATTGAATTAATGTTGAGATCGAAGAGCATTTTCGGCGAAGTGAGGTGAAGCAATTTGTCCAAATTAACACCATCGGCAAGGATCAAATGACGAATGTTTGGCGCAAAAATGGGCAAAATTGCATGGACATAAACATTCAAAATTCGCTGGACATTGTTGTAATTGTTGTTATGTGACGACACAATTAAACGCAAATTGATGCCTTTGCCAAAAATTTGCTGATTGGCACGAAGAAATGCGATGACGGAATGGTCAATGTAACTGGAAAAGGAATGAATTTAATGCCAAATAATGTTTGGTTTTGAATTACTCAATCCAAAGTTTGGCAAAGCGAATTTTGTTGGGCAGCGAACGATCGGGCATTGGAAATGGCACAGAATCGTAACCGAACAGAACAAATAGTTTCGGCATCCAAATGTCCTTGCGAATTGCGATTGTTCTCGAAAGTGTCAATTCTGATTTGCCGTCGAAATGTTTGTCCACCAACGCATTGAAATGAGGTGAAAGAAGTGCCAATTTGAGACCGAGTTGAGGACGGTCAAAATGCGGGAAAATTTCCATCCAAATGTCGTTGCAAATCCAACTTAAATTGTTGGAAAACAGTTAAGTAAATGAATTATATTTTTTAAATTCTTTACCGTCGGTTCATTTTTGTGGCAATTAGCACAATTTACCGTATTCCGAAGGACGCCAATTAAGAGCAGAATAATAGCAGTTGGAAATATTTTTCATAATGAGATGCAAATCGGAAACTAAAAATTTTTATAGTCACATAAAAAGAAATTGAAAATAGGGAAAAAATTACAAAATTGAAAACAGAAAAATAAAATTCTCTAAATCTTTGCTCTCACTCTCACTAAAATCGGTCTACGTCAGTTGGGCCCTCACGTTTGGGCCCCAGCATTTTTTTCAATATAACATTCTATAACTTTTTTCTCTGGCATCCAAATTCAACATTGTTGGTATCATTCGAAAGCTTAATGTATTTAGAAGCTTTTTCTAAGCTATTGCTTTGCGCTTAGACAATTACCAAAAAAGTTATACATGAAAATTGCGAAAAAGTCGGATGGGGGCCCAAACGTGAGGGCCCAACTGACGGGTTCCGCTATAAATATATTAAAAATCGACCAATTGCCTTCACTTTACAAAAAAGAAAATTCACATCCGAAAATTTTAGATGATTTTTCGTTTGCAAGAAAATCACGCGACAGTTCCATATTAATATGTAAACAAATTACCCAAATTTGGGGTTAAATTTCAAGATATTTCTTCAAGTTTTGAACCTATAATTTTAAGATTTTGATTAATTTTCTTATCTTTTTTTACTCTCACATGCGAAATGCCCGGGAAAAATTTTTAACTTTTTTAGTGTGTTTTGAATTCATAACTCTGAATTTGAGTTCATATGGATATATAAATGAGGATGAAATACAAGTCCACGCTTAGTTTTTGTGTCAATTTTTAAAAAATAGTATTTATTTTAGGCTAAATTATTTTTAAAATGGCATCGCCCGCTGAAAAAAAGAAAAAGCATTCCTCCGCCGACCATCGCCTCATTTCTGCAACTGATACAAATCATCAGAAGAAACAGTTGGGTTCATTTGAAACAGAAGATGGAGAGCGACGAAGTGTTCGCGTTGGCATGAGAAAGAACAGACGGTAAGGAATTAAATTTTTCAGACTACAAAATCTAATTTACCTAATTAATTTTCAGGCATTTCCGATGGATTTGCAACGACATTTGGATGGACATGTTCCCTCATTTTGATCGTCCCCAACTCGGCCTCAAAATGGCACTTCTTTCGCTGCGTTTTGATATTTTAGTGGACACGCATTTCGATGGCAAAAGCGAATTGCCAATTTGGAATGACATTGCAATTAGCAATATGGGGGGAACAAAAGCAAAATTATATGTTGAGAAGAGTGGCAAAAGTGTGCGACTTCCGGTGCCCAACTGTACGATGCCCAACAAAATTCGCTTTAAGGACCTTTGGATTGAGTAATTCGAAATCAAGCACTATTTGGCATTAAAACATTCCTTTTTCAGTTACATTGACCATTCCGTCATCACATTTCTCCGTGCCAACCAACAAATTTTTAACAAAGGCACCGATTTGGATTTGCATGTGGTTTACCCCAATAATGCCAAGGAAGTCCAGCCAATTTGGAATGATTTTACCCGTGAAATTTGGCCAATTTTTGCATCAAACGTCCGCCATTTGTCGCTTTCCAATGGCTATTATTTGGACAATTTGCGTCTCCACGCTTCGCCGACAGTTCTCACCAATCTCGACATTATTTCAATCCATTCCGATTATTTGTTGCCCAATTCAATTGCTGATGATGGGCCAAATGCAACTGCTGGCCAAGCATTATCCAAATGGTTGCAAATTCCGACAAAAGATGGAAAGCCGAAGCAATTGAGTTGCAGTGCTTCTACGTCAGGGACCAATAAATTTGTCAACAATTTCAAAAATGTATGGTGGCCACTTTTTCGTAAAATGTTTTGGGTTAATTGGCATTTGCTTTTCGTTTCCCATTTTATAGGCATTTCTTCGTGCCAATTCTTCTGCCAGCTACGTAATTCGAATTGAATATTTTGAATCAACGCCAATTGAGCCATTTGAATTGACGAACGAACGGACCAACGAAATGCTAACATTGGAGAAAGAAGAAAAGGATGATGCAAATATGGATGAAGAAGAAGATGATGATGATGGTAAATATATCGATTTGGTGTTGAAGCGTTGCCAAATTGGGACGACGATTCAATGGGAGGACAAAAAGACGGACAATTTGAACAATGTCAAATTTCAGCTATATGAATTTGGGTGAGTTGAAACAGCTTTTGCTATAATAATCAATTTTAATTGCATTTAATTTAGGCCATTGTCTCCGCCAAAGGCGGGCCAAAAGAACGCAAAAGGTCCTCTTGAAATGAATCCTGGGCCCAGCGGACAGCGGAAGAAAAAGTGAAAGAATTATTGGGAAATAAGAATTCTGATCGATCGTTATGAATGGGAAGTGATCGGATATTGCCCCACATATTTATTTGTTGCTTTTTTCCTTTGAACACATTTAGGTAATTAATTGTTCGGGTTTTTTTGGACTTTTACAGCAGCAGAAATGATTGATTTTAAAAAGATGACTAAAAAATACTGTCCGCCTTATCTCTTTCCATCCCCAGTGGATAAACACTGAAATTTGAGTTTGGCTAATGGGAAAATGGCTCTTTTTCAGTTCTTTATGTCCAATCGACTTTATACAAGAGCTGCTGTGATTTGCCATGTTTAAAGATTTATTGTCTCATTTTTGGAGGAGTCGAATCTTTGAAAAATTAATCATTTTTTAAAAGATTTGTCGGTACTTAGGTATGTGGTAAACATATATAAAAATAAAATTAAAAAGCGGGAAAAAATTATTAAAAAAGATTTAAACAAAAAATGATTTAGTAATATATTTGTAAACCAAAAAATTATTAAAAGATTATATATATAATTTTAAATATTTTATCTAAACCAGATAAAAACAGATTCATTATATTAAACCAATCTTTATTTTATAAATTGAGTTGAATTCCCGAAAAAGAAAACAGCATATTTCGCACATATTTTGGACTTTTTTCTAACATTTTTCATTTTTTACATATTATAAGGATTTTTTACAAAAATTTTTTGGAAATCCTCAAAAAAAAATCCAAAATTTCGGCAAATTTTTCATTTTTTTCATACTTATTCTGTGAATTTTTGAAAATTTATAGAAATTTCTTGTGAGAAAATAAAAAAACTTTTTTTTTTTGAAAATGTACCCCTAAAAATAGGAAAAATTAATTTTTAAAATGTAACATGTGATTCTAAATTAAACCTATTTAGGTCATTTTATGGCATTTTGTGCCTATTTTACTTTTTACCAAGATTTTTTTCAAAAAATAACTGTTTAAAAAAATTTTATTTACATATTTTAGGTTTTTATACATATTTCTTACATATTTCGGGATTTTTTTACATATTTATGTACATATTTTTACCACTTTTTGTACATATTTTTGACACCCCTAATCATTAGTATCTTTTATATATATTTTCAAACCGGCTATCACATTCATTAGGTGATAATTAGGGATGGGATTCTTAGTTTATTAACTATTTTTTCTGCGGCTTTAACTCGACTAGAACTGCACGAAAAACACATTCTTTTTCGAAAATTTTTCATTTTTAGTGCCACTATTCATCACTAGGAATCACTATTTTGGAGCTTCGCCACTAAAAAAAACTATTTCGGAAGTTGGCAACTAAAATAATTTTTTGCCACTATTTTGGCATTTTTGGAAAACTTACCCAAAATTGCAATAAAAACGAAAAATACACCCCTAAGAATCCACCTAAAAATTTTCAAAAATACACCCCTAAGAATTGGAAAAATTTCACAAAAATTCTTCGCCCAAATTTTTTTTTCTTGTTCAATATTTGCTAAGAAAATATTTTGTAACTGCAATCAGTGAATAAATCGTTTTCCTTAATTTTAAATTATTTTCAAATTAAAAAATAGCTATTTAAAAAATTACACCCCTAAATTTGGAACTTTTTCGCCACTATTTTTGCCACTGTTTTGGCATTTTTTGGTCACTATTTAGTTAATTATTTTGGGATTTTTTATCACTAAAAATCCCATCCCTAGTGATAATTATGTGTTGGACACGAAAGCTCACCAATTGGGAGGGATTACAATTTCTAACATTTGAATTAATTCACTTTCCATCTTTTGATCAAAAATTTAACTAATGACCCTTTATTAATGATGGTCCTAAACGTTTCACACACATTTATGCCGCCTCACAGAACCACGGTTGCGTGTGCAGTGGCGGTGGCGTGGCCGACTCCGTTTTACTGTTTCCGTCAAGCGAATCCCGTTGAATATCACACCAAAAATCGATGTTATCAATTTTGTCCGAATCTCATTTTTAAAAATAAATACATGACTAGGGAAGCAACTTTTAGTGACGAAAAATCCCAAAATAGTTAACTAAAATAGTGAGTAAAAATCCCAAAATAGTTAACTAAAATAGTGAGTAAAAATCCCAAAATAGTGAAGAAATAGTGACAAAAAGTCCGAAATAGTGACGAATAGTGACATAATTTTCAGCCAAAAATTGAGCAAAAAAAATTTTATTCACTGATTGCAGTTACAAATGAGGTACATTCCTTTCTTACATTTTTTTTTAGCAAATATTGAAATTTTTAAACAAAAATTTTGTCAAGAAAAAAAATTTGGGGGAAAAATTTTTATGAAAATTTTCCAATTCTAACTGGTATTTTTTGAAAAATTTTTAAGTCGATTCTTAGGGGTGTATTTTTTTAAAAAAAATTTAGGTCGATTCTTAGGGGTGTATTTTTTTTGTTTTTATTGCATTTTTGTTAAGGAATTTTCCAAAAAATGTCGAAATAGTGAAAAAATAGTGACGAAGTCGCCAAAATAGTGATTTTTAACTATTTTAGTGACGAAGTCGCCAAAATAGTGATTTTTAACTATTTTAGTGACGAAGTCGCCAAAATAGTGATTTCTAGTGACCGATAATGAAATCAGAATCGAAAATTTTTAATGCAGAAATGCGTTTTTTGAGCTCCTTTCTTCAAATCAATTGAGCAAAAAAAAAGTTTTTTTCACTAAAAGTTGCTTCCCTATACATGACAAATGGAAAAAATCCAAATTTCGCGTGGTCGTGTCAACAAACTGCAGGGATTTCCTATTTTTGCGACTTCATACGTTCGTCCGTCCTCAAATTCATTAATTTAAGCCTAATTTCAGGGACAGCCTTGTGTTTTACGAATCCCGAATATATTTTTTGAAACATAAGTTCCAAAAACACGTTTCTATGGGTGTTTTGGGGCACTGACAAATGAATACGGACCCTGCCTATCTTTTTGGCCAATTCTGAACACAAATTCGAACATTTTCGAAAAAAAAAAGTTTTGTTTTCAAAAGTCTTGAAAACATTTTTTGAAATTTTCGTTCGCTGATCACGAAGAAAATTTGTTGATTTTTGGAAACATTTTCAAAAATTTTTGCCCATACCGTCGTCACCGACGACCATCAATCGTTTTCCCATCTTTCCCAAAGTTTAAACAGTCGCCATTTTCCGTAGGTTTGATCAAAAAAAAAAAAAAAAAATTTATTTTTCTTTTTTTTGAATTTTTTATGCAATCGGAAATGTTTGTTTTTGACAATTGAAGAAAACTTAATTCGAGCATTTGAAATTTAAATCTTTTCCTCCCTTCCTAAGCAAGAGATAGGCTAGCAAATAAATAATCATTAATCTTTAATAAAGACCATCAAATTAATGAATGAATCTCCAATTATTTTTGGTCTCCAAATTTTCTTTTCCAATTTTTGATGTTCGCGAATGAGATATTATTCATCATTTTCACAATTTCTTTATCACTCATTTTTGGATTTTCTGCTTTCATTTGCCAATATATTTTCATTTTCTCCGTTATTTTTTCTTTCTCCGTTATTTTTTCACTCATTCCAAATTGTTTCTTCCATTTTCCAATTACTTTTTTGCTAATTCCAATTTTCTTATAAATTTCAGCATAATTTTGTTGCCATTCTTTTTGTGAATATATTTTCCCTTTTTGCTTATATTCATTTTTCAGTGCATTAAATTTTTGAACAATTTCAATTTTTTGTTCATCCGTTTTTGATTTGTGGCTTTTATTTGCTCTTTGATAAAGTCCTAATTCTCTAATCCATTTATAAATTTTTGTTCGATTTGTTCCTAATTTTTTCACTATTTTCTGCTCAATTTTATTCCATTCTTTTGCTGAATATTTTTTCCCTTTTTGCTGAATTTTCTCTTTAATTCTGTAGAATTTCTCAACAATTTCTCGTTTTTCCTCTTCAATTTCTTTCAATTGATTTTGTTTTTCTTTTTTTTCTTCCCATTTTTCTCCAAATATTTCTTCAAATGTTTTTTGTTCTGTTTTTTTCTTTTCTGCTCCAATTTCAATTAGCACAATTAAAAATGCAATTAAAACGGATAAAAATAGGCATAATTTCATTTTTGACAATTTTCTTGCGATTAAATTTGTAATTAAATGAATTCTGATATAAATATAAAATAATAATTTAATTATCTCTAAAATTGCTTATTAATTCTTCAAGTGAATTATTGACATACTTATTTTATTCATTAAATCAACAATTTATCTCTACTGATTGGTCAAATTAATTAAAATAATAATTTTGTCATAAGTAAATAAAAAATTTCACGTAAAACAAAATTCCAATTCTATTAATCATAATAAATCATATATATATATTTTTTTAATTTTATTTATTTACATTTTTTAATATGTATTACTTTTAATAGAGTTGAATGGGACATAGAATTTTGTGAGAAGACATTAAAAAATATTATTTTTTAATTTTCATTAAAAATGTGAAATTCTCTTATGTATGTATTATGATCGGTTGAAGAAAAAAAAAAAAAATTCAAGATCCATAAAAAAAAATTTATGGTTGCCTCAAATTTTCAAAAATTCCCCCCAGTGGCGTCTATCGCACCGCCGAATCCCTCCCACTAAGTTCCCCGTTTTTTTTTTTTTGAAAAAGCGCATCACAAAAAGGTGTGAAAAGCAAAAAAAAAAAAAAAAAAAACGCCGACCCCCCCCCCCTCCCCCTCCCCCTCCTCCCTTTACCCCCCCCCCCTTTCACAAAATTAATATTGACCCCTGCCACCTTTTTTTCGAGAAAATTAATAACAAGAAATTTTTTCACTGCTTAAACATTTTTATTGCATTTGATAAAATTTTGGGTGTCGTTAGAATCCAAATTTTTTCCCTTATTTCCTTTAAAATCAAATTTGCATTTTCGAAAGATTTTCAATTATTTAAAATTTTGTCCACTATTAATCTCTTTATTAGCTTTGCCACAGAAGAGTAAGAAACTGCAGCAGATGGCTGCTGCTGCTCCAACGATGGAAACGGGCTTTTTCCCGGCTTCATCCCTTCTGTTGGAAGGGGGGGGGGACTCTTTCTCCCTCTAAACTTGCTTATAAGCCCGCTGCATTCATCTCATCCAATAGCATATCTCTGCTGCCCCACCCAACACAAATCGCATCTATCAATCGCTTCGGGCGATTTGAAAATATCCAAGGGCAGAGACGCAGAATGGATAAAATCATGCTGTCTGTTTTAGCGTTTACTTCTTTGCCACTCATATGAAATGGAAGAATCCCCCCTCCCTCAGCAGACCAGTGGTCCCCCCGCCTCCCACTTTTTCTCCTAAGACAGGACGGACTTTGGGAGGAGACAACGACATATTCCCATTCATTCATCGTTGGGGGGGGTGGGAGGTGGCATAAGGAACGGACGAAGATGCCGGCGGCAAGCGGATAGACGGACGACAATTAGCGGTGGTGGCGGCAGAAGTCCGTCCCCTCTAGCGACGACACAACACTTTCCACCCCGCCGAACTGCTGCCCTGTCCCACTGGGGCTAATCAGCAGAAAGAGAGAGAGTGATCACTCTACTCACTCAGCCTCCCTCCTCCGCTGATCAGTGATCAGTCTCTGTTTAGGCTGTGGGGATGGGGAGAATGGGGGGTGATCGATCGCCTCCTTCCCTCCGGTGACGTGGCGCAGGGCATTTAATTAGCGTCACTTTTGCGCCGCTGCTGCCCTGCGGCGGTTGTGGTGGTTGTACACGACACACAAATCTCCCCCAGCGCAAAATTGGTGAAGAAGAAGGAG